>VOQJ01013434.1:6642-21215 GCA_015052665.1 Apistogramma diplotaenia | reverse complement strand
CTCTCTCTCACACACACACACACACACACACACACACACACACACACACACACACACACACACACACACACACACACACACACACACACACACACACGCCTGTGGCAATCTGAAAAGACTAAGCAAAGCCATGCAAATCCCCAGATGTGCAAGAAGACAGAGGGGAAGATGAGGAAGAGAGGATTGGGAGAAGTGGAGTGCCTGGAAGGAGGGGAGAGGGATTCTGATGGTGAGGAGGAAGATGCGGAGGGGGGAGTGGGGGGTGGGGGCGGGGAAGGGCGGGGGGGGGGGGGGGGGGTGGGGGCTGGGAAGGGCTGGGTGTTTACTACTATTTAAAAGGCAGTGGGTGCTGTGTGCAGATTAATAAACAGGAGGTAATAGCAGAAGGACTCTATATTTATTTTTTATCTTAAATGTTGCTTGTTTGTCGGGCTGGATGAATATTGACTGTGAAATTGGGATCAGGGGCGACACATGCCAGCGCTCGGCCTTATCTCTGGGATGCAGGCAGGCCTGGGGCCGTTATCGCTGTGCCACAGTGGCGTGCCGGCACTCCAGCGCTCTCAAAGCCGCCACATTCCCTTTGTATCTGCCTGGAGAAGCCTGTTTACCTTTCACTGGCTTGATATTCCTATTAGAGCCGCTGACTATTTACTCACTGCCTCCTCCTCTCCCTCCATCGGGCACCGTGCTGTCTCTCATCTCTTCCTCTTTCTGTTTCTCTCGCTCTCTGTTTGGCTATGCCTATCTTTCTCTTTTTTACCATTTGTCCCTTTGCAGTATACCTTTTTGTCCTGCCTCTTCTTATGACCTTCACCGTTACATAAAGTTCTGGACATGGCTTACTAAGAAGGAAGTAGCTACGGAATACAGGGAACACTTTTATAAATATATTATAAACAAAATGAAGACGATTGCATGTCAACATGCAGCATTGGCCCGAGCACTTTGGATATTTGTTTCTTTTAACATGGCATTTTAAAACTATCCTTCTCACAGATATGCTCTCCTTGTAATCAATCAAGCTGTCTTTGCTGCATGATAGCTCACATTTCATTGTCATCACATGTGAGAAAATGAAAACAGTGTTAGTCCTCTCTTTTGCACAAATAGCAGTGATTTGTGTTGGCGTCTGAGCACTGCCATCACACAAGTGATCTACTAGTCCTGTATAGACACATGAAAGACTAAAGCTGTTGTTCTGTTGCTCCTGTTTCTGTCTGGGTTGAGTGTACGTGGTGCTAGTAGAATTAACAACAACAATAATAAAAATAATAACAATAACAATAGGCATGCAAGAATTAGATTGATGTGGCGAGGGGAGCAGCTGTAGCAAATGAGGTTTTCAAGAAGTTGTGAGCGTAGCCTTTTTCTTGTCTTATTCATCTAATAGTTGTGCCCCCCCCCCCCATTTAACCCAGCCCCTTGCCACATGCTAAGCTTGCCCCCAGGTGTCTTCTGTTGCTCTACCATAACAGTTCTCCTTCAGGTGGGACAGGGTCTGCCTGGCCTTAATGTGGGTGTAGTGTCATTAAGAAATGCTGCATTATATGGCTATTGTGTGCACCTGAGTAAATATAACTGACTGAGCTGTTGCTGATGTATGAATGAAGCAACAAATGAGACAGTGACTTCAGAATTGTCTGACCTTGAAGGACTTTACTGTAAGTAGACTGAATTAATAGAATAGTTCTGTGTATATCCAACTAAACAGTTTGTCAATTAAAAGATAAAGTCTTTGAGGAGAAGTGTTTTAACAATAAAATGCAACATAAGGCAAGGAAGAATTTAAGCGACATCCATGCTACGCAAAATGTGTCAGCCAAAAGGCACCAGATGTGGTGAAAGCCCCAAAGGGGATGATTCCTTTAAAGAACTTACCCCACTATCACCAGGCAGCTGTATGCACCAGCTTTCATTGCATCATGACCTGCAGGCAAATACAACTAAAGCAGAAAGGAATTGAGTTTGGCAGCCAATCAGTTACTGAAAGCACTCAGAGATTTAACTGGCACACCTACTGATGAGTGAAGAAGTAAAGAAAAACTGCAGTGAGGTGATCCTGTGCTTCTTTCATGCTGTGGGGGGCACGTTTGGTGTGGTCAGAGGTTGCAGCAAAGTTGTTGTGAGCTTTATCCTGTGATGAAAGCATGTATATCCTGATGGGAGCTGAACAACACAGCAACCTGCAGAAGATGAGAGGTCACATATTGGTCTGATTACTGTGAAAATGATATGACTTGTATATTATTGCCATTCTGGGCAGAATAAAATGAATATCATTCTGAAGAATTGTGAGCTTGTTTAATTACTGCAAAGGTGCTCTATAGCTGTTCTGGCTGCATATGATGGCACAGAAACTTACTAATATCTTTTCCCCTTTATTCTGTCACTCATCAGAACACACAAGAAGATCAGCAACCGGCTTGAGTTAAGTGGCACTGAAATATCCACCATGCTCCTCTCATCTCCTCTCCAAAGGGAAGGACATTAAGATTCTCAAAGTGATGACTGCCTCTTCTACAACTACAATCTTCATGGCAGTTTTTTCTTGTTTTGTTTTATCTCTTGCCTGCATGCAGGGTATGCTGAGGGGCTTGAGGCGCACTATGCCGCTTGCCATGCCACGAGGCGGGATAAGGAGCAAACAAACACATGGGCAGCACAGAGCAACCCTGATCAGAGTGTCTGCCAGGGTCCTGATAAGCTGACGGGCAGGAGAGGACAGCAAGAGGTGGAAGGATTGGGTTATGGGGATGTTGGTCTGTTGACAATGGAAAGTGCTTTCAGTGTTTGAGCACTAATGGCCGTGAATATCATGACAGCCCTGTAGACTTCTTCTTTTTTTAAATTTTGGAAAGTCCTGCTTCACAGAGTAAGAAACCACTTACTCAAGACCGAACTGATATAAACTCTGAGGCAAATAATCCAAATTGTATAATAATTGTTAATACTTGTAATTACTGTGTAATTACTGCATTTATTTATTCAAATATATAGTGTATACTGGCACTAGGAAAAATAATCGCATTACTGTACAGCACCTAAAGATGCTGGCTAGTTTGAAGAAGACACTGACAAAATTCAAGAGAAGCCGAAACCACATAATGGTCATTCATATTTTTAACCTTATTATATAATGGACCTCGCAGCAGTTGTCCCTGTTTTACCTTTTGTGGTGTTTAATCCTGTTTAATCCTGTTTAATCACTTTTTGGACAAATAATTTCATGAGACAAGATGATATTACCGCTTTCCCTCCTCACCAGAATTCAAAATGAACACAGAGCCTCACGGTCCACGAGTTGTGAAGCTTAAGTAGTGCACCCTCTTGGGGTACCACAGGATGTGTTTGTTTTTCTTTTTTATGTTTTGGGTCCTCAACAGCCAAAAAGTGAATTTTAGTTCCACTGTTTAACTATCTGAACATCTGCCTGCCTTTTGAAGGTTGGTCAATCCATCTGTCTGCTGATTAGCGCACAGCTGTCTGTCTATCCATCTGCCAGGTTTTGGAGCCAAGGTGTGGGGGACACGAGGAACATTAGGGTACCGTCCTGTTATTTTCCAGTGGGGAGATAAGACAGGGAAGGATGAAGTACAGTAGAGTAAATATTTTTAAAAAACACCTGTTTGTCTGCTTTAATAAAAGAAGACTGATAGCAAACCCACCAAGACACCTGCACACACACATAGTTTGCTGTTACATGAGAAAACAGTGATTTCACCCTTAGGAGTAGAGGAACTACTGAAAGAAGCCAGTTGAGATGGTTTGGGCATCTGACCATGATGTCTCCTGGGCACTTCCTCTGTAAGGTGTTTCAGGCCTGTGCTCCTGGGAGGAGACCCAGGACAGGCTGGAACGATAACATCTCTCTGCTGGTTTGGGATCACTCCACCGCCCCCGAAAAGTTGGAGGAATGTGTGGGCAAGAAGGAGGTCTCTGCTTAGAGTGATTTGAATAAACACCAAATGAATATTATAGGAAAAACAGGACTTTATTGGAAAATGATTTCATCTGCCGCGACCGGTGGGGGCTGAAATTGATACCACTGTCTGGCCCCCAGGTTTACCTGACGTAAATAGAACACCTCTGGGACATTATACTTCAGTCCATCTGACCCTGTAATGTTGCACCTCACACTGTCCAGGAGCTCAGTGATGCCCTGGTCCAGTTCTGGGAGGAGCATGCCCTGACATTGTCAGGCATCCATACAAGCACACAGGGGCCATACAAACTAATGAGTACCATTCGGAGTTACTGCAATGAAATTTCAGCAAAATGGTCAAACTTGCTTATATACTGTAAAGGAATATAACCAGAACACAACCTTTTGAGGCGAGTCCCCTATTGCAAAGAGGCAGAGACAGGTTGTATTCATCGGGCAGACTGACTCAGATTGAGCTAAATGTGCTGGCAGCCTGTCTCTGTTTATAAATTGGATGGCAGTTACTGTATTTGTAAACATTCACCGATTGGTCTGAGAGGGATTGCAGTCAGTCAGAATTGGACATCGGCTGTGTGGTTGCCCCCCACCAGGCAGCCTATGCAGTCATCTTGCATCCGAATTTGGGCGCCCAGAAGTTGAGAGTGTCGCATGCTCAATCTAGTCACAAGGAGGTTGCCAACCTATTTTCACTCCAGTGTGACTGAGTCAGTTGTAGTGGCCTAAACTGGGTGGATGCTGAGGTAAATTACTCAAAATGTTGAGGAAATAGATTGAAGTGACAGCCAATGGGAGTTAAGGATACTGTTGACATATGACACTGTGGAAAATATAGTAGAGTGTAACCTAGGCAGAGTAGAGGTTTCTGGTACTGTGTCGCCTACTTTTAATTTAAATTTAAAGTTTGAAGAGCCTCAGCAGCCTTTGCAGTAAACAGAACCATTTTAGTTAACCTGCAGTGTTTTGGCTTGTGGCCTTCATAGGGTCATCATTAAAACATTACAGACATTTTAAATACATGTATGGAAACTATACAAAACAACTAGTCATATACATCCGCATACATCCCCACTGGCATATTACTATGTGCTTTTTGACGATCTATGACTATGATGTCCTAATGTCCTAATATTGAAATGAAATTGAAATAATATCCTTTCTTCTTTTCAAATGCTCTATTTTTGACACCATATATTACAGATTTTAGACAAGGCCAAACAGTATAAAGCTTGGTGGGTTTTGTTGCTCAGAGACAGATCCTGTTTGCTTCTTTTATCCGGCATCCAGTCATTGTGATGCAATACCAAATATCTGTTTTTGGAAGCTTCATATTTACCCTACAGACACGAAGGTGGTGTTAGTCCTTCAGTCTAACTCTTGGTGAGAAAGCAGCATTTTATAATCTCAAAATATTCCTTTAAAAACAAACCACATTCATTGATCTCGAGCATCATGTTCTTATAATCCATTATAGATAATTTGCCATGGATCTCTTTTCCCAGATAATGCTGCTTTTTAATGCTGCAGATACGTCTGACACGAGTAAATATGAAACCTGCTGGTTGTATTTCAGTGTCTTGGACATACGTTTGTTCTGCTACGCTAACCATATGGTGGTGGAGAAGAATAAACAAAGCATAGAAAGTCTTTGCAAATATTATCTGACCCAAGTCTGTTTGCAGATCGCTGAACCTTAATTGGCATTGTCAGCCCATGCTCACTTCCACAGTACTTATTTCAATACTGAGACAATAACAACATTATGGAGTTCAATGGCTCGCGTTCCTATGTGGCAATAATATCTAGATCCCTCCTCCTCTCAGTGCAAATCAATGGAGTGAGATGGCCTTTGGCTTCATTTTTCATCTTTAATATTGATTGCTGTTCTACTTTGGAGTGCACTGTCAGTCCAATTAGAGAGAATTTAATTGATTTTTCTTCACAAGCTAGGTTAGATTGGATTGGTTTATGTAAAGCAGATCAAACAGAAGTACTCCCTGGACTCACTTCTACTTGTAAAATTCAGCCATAATGAGCGGGTGCACCCCCCAACACGCCACCCCATTCACCCTCTTTCTTTCACAACAACAAAAAAAACCAGCAAAGGCTCAGTGTAACAACAGCAGAAGTAATTATTGTAGGAAACCATTTTGACGATGGCAACAATGTCACATGACTTATTTTCAACAGTAAAGCGTAATTGCCAAGAATTGTGGCGCTCGACAGAATGGATCAGAGATAGGCGAAACTTAGGCATTGATAATACATACAATTATACGTGATGAATAAAGCAGGTGTCTCTTCATTTGAAAATTCCACAATGACCTTTACAGGAAGCCTCCTCTCATGAAATATACATGACCCTGAACACAATATGTCAAGGCAGCTAGACAAGGCTAATTAGCTTCAGGTAAATTCTGAAGGCCGTGCTCTCTCTCTCGCTCTCACTCACTCACACACACACACACACACACACACACACACACACACACACCTTTCTTAGAGTACTTAGATTTCCGTGTCACATGATGCTGTCTCACAGCTCTCGGAGTGTTGACCTCACTACATTTTTAAATAGTCTCAGTTGCTGGTCAGCTTAAACTGCCGTGGCTGCACTAAGAGAATCTTCCAGTCCACCTCCTCACTTGTGGTCTGTGATTCTTATCCAAACGTACATTTATCCAAGTAGATTCTCACAGTCCATATTTTTTTTAATGTAATAAAGGTAAGTGTGCTGTCAGAGCAATGTGACTACCACTACTATACTGCTCGCTTATTATAGACTATAAATAAAAGGTGGCTGTGACCTCAGCTTGAGGTTTGACACTGAGACCATTTTAAAGATGACTTTAAAGTCTGTGAAGGGTTTCGCACCCAATTTATGTAGTCAGATTATTTCAAAATTCAGCAGCAAAGGTGGAACATGAAGGTTTGATAAATTAAAAACCTCAGGAGCTACGTGGTGTGCGGACAATTCTTTTTTCATTGCTGTTACCTTGTTCCTGCACCCTTCAAAAACTCTTTTGAGCAGATGTGCGTGATTTTGTCGATATTGTAACTACAAGAGGAGCTATTAATGGCAGTTGTAATGACCAAAGTATAAAACAACATTTTGTCTTTTACACTTGAAGGTCCACAGATCTGAAATACTCTTCCCCCCCAGAAGAAAATACATTTAATGATCTTAAAAATTTTCATGCAAAGCCAAAATTATGGACTAAACAAAAGCAAACCTGTGACCACTGAAATGGGTCTTCTGTCATATGTAGCATTAAGTTTGTATTTGTCTGTAGGAGTTGCTGCTGTTTCAAAAAAAATTGTTTGGTTTAGTGTTTGTTTCCATATTCATACTGATATAATGTCTTGTGAAAGCCCAGACGTCCTATGTATGCACCGGCTGCATCTTGTTTACAGGCAGCAACGATTTGCTTAATGTGAAAAAAATTTAAGGCCAACTGGCTACACTGATAACACAGCAGACCTGTCCAAAAGAATAACCTTCTTTATCCTATTTTTTTTTTAACTAAAGGACCATTTCCTTGTATAAGACTTTGAATAGCAAATTTAGACCATAAACCTACCAGCACTGTGTTTTTAATGAGGTGAGATATAATAGGAGCAAGTAGCACCTTTCAAACACAGGACCTACCGCCATCTTTGACATACAGTCTGTGGCTCCAAAGACGGAAAGCCAAGAGGCGAGTCTACACCTTGCTACGTTCGTTTTTCACACCCTTCATCAATGTCACTTACATGTCATATACTTCAAAATTTTATTAACTCATGCCATCTTAGTTCTAATTTAAAGAAAATAATATTGCACTTGTTCGCCCATAAAATTAAAAACAGGCTTCATTTCCTTTTTTAGGAAATGAAGCCTGTTAAAAAGGCTCCACAGCAGGAACTCGATGTAATAAAAGTCAGTACATATTTCATTATGGAGATTTAAATCTTTTATCTTTTATTCTTTTTTTTATTTCAAAACTTTGTACGGCCATCTTTTCATCTTTTTTGATGACAGACTAAATCCCCGTCAGCATGGAGGATCAACTCTTCAGAGGCAGGCTTCTCTTTGCTGGTTGTGTTCCTTGTCTTATTTCTAAAATCCCTCCAGAAAGTTCTCTTGGATTCAAGTCAGACAGCATGCCCTAGGTTGAACTTTTTTCTTCTTTCGAGACTCTTGTGGTAATTTGGATCATTCTCATGCTGGAATATTCATCTTGTGCAAAGCTTCTGGAGACTGGGAGTCAATTATCAGCCACTACCTGCCTATGGTAGATCCACAGGCATTTATGCTGCCATTCACTGTCACCACCTAACACCTTTCACACTAATTAAACTCCCACTTTCATGCTTGACTCCCAGGACTATGCATCTACAGCAGTAGACAAGTTCAGACCAACCGCGCTTGATTTCAGATGAACCAGATGCCTTTGCAGTATCTTGAGCTCATCTGACCAAACACAGCAAGCATGAGTCTTTTGGTCTTAAATGGCATCCATAGAGGTTTCTTCTATGAGATGTGAGTGTCACAGAAACTCAAGCTTGAAATACTTGAGATAAATTGCCCAAGTAGAGCACTCTCCATGGTATCATTTGTGTGGTACTATGGCTCATTAGATACCTCCTGATTACTTCAACAGCTGTGTTTCCGCTGATTTTTAAATGGTTATGGATCTTCAACCATCTTCATAAAACTCACAGTCAGATATTTCAGGTCATCTGGCAGCAACTTTCCTCGTGTGGCCACGACGCTGATATGCACAAGATGACGTATATAGGTCCAAAACTGACAACGTTCTAGCATTAACAGGTAAATTTACAAACATGGTCAAGAAATATGGGGTCGCAAGAATGCTCATTGTTATCCAGTTGTTCAACTTTCAGAGCTTTAGGGGTTTTGCAATTGCTGAGAGGTGATACAACTTTTAATGTAAAGAGTTGTGCTCACATCTGGTGTGTACCTCATGCTGTGTGCTTTGACTCAACTGTCCCAGACCTCCACAAAAAACAAGCGATTTGTGTACTGTTCAGCCATAAAGATTAAATATTTGGATTGTGGTGATGGAGTGTGACTTATTTTCAGCATCATTTAAAAAACGTACACAAAGACCTATTTTGGAAAAAAGTTTTATTGCTTAAACAGACACAATGTAGTACATTAAGTGGTGGGTGTTAAAAGTGGTAGTGGGCAGATATCTTTACATCGCCATACATGATTGAAGGACTGACAAGTAGATGAGAGCCTAGTGCGTCATCGAACTCTTGGCAAAAAAGATTTTCTGAATTGATTAATATTAAATAGATGAACAACAATCATTTATCTATTTCATTCGAAATGGATGAGACAGAAAACAGTGCATTTTAACAACCTTGTAATGTTGAAAAGTTTAAACAGTTACATAAATGTGTTACAGTCACAGCCAACAGTAAGCACTTCCCTTTACTTCCGTTTCATTATCATTTACTGGAGATTATTAAGCTAATATTTAATGTATGAGTCTTTAGGCATGTGTTAGTGTGTCTGTTTGTTTGCTTGCCATAGAGCAGTGGAAATGTGTTGTGTTATCGCTGTCTATCGCTTGTCTCCTCACTTAAATCTCTACTTTCACATTCCTGGAGGCTGGTATTGGAGCTCACACCCCTCTTCTTTGCACCTTTGCACAGCCTAATTGTATGTCTGTGTGTGTGTGTGTGTGTGATGATGGGTGCGTGGGTGTGACGAAGATGGTGCTATCTTCTATTTCTCTGGGTGCCCCTTGCTGAGCTGTCATCACTCCCTGGCACCGGGTACACTGCACAGCTGCAGGGGAACCACTCTGCGGGGAACCTTCGTTTCCATCTGTCTCCAATTCACAGTGGCACCTATTTAGAGCAGCTCAGCGGCTGTGCATGCTACAAGCCATGAGAGAAGGAAGAGACTGTTTAGGTTTTTTTTTGGGAGGGGGGGGTCAAGAGAGGTGGGCATCAATAGATGACATATTTGTGTGTACGGCAATAAGATACTGAGGTTATGCGTAACAGAGGTGCCACAGACTTGTTATATATGACTATATGTAGTAAGATATCTGCTGCATGTTTTAAAAGAAAAGCTTCTGATGTAATTAGTCTTTTTTTCCAGTGATGAATGGAAGAGAGAAACACATCTGTCAAAACAAACTGACAACAGGAAAACTCAGCCAAAACACAGTCAGTTAAACAGGCCATTAAACAGAATCTAAAACACTGTATCCGCTCCATATCGGTTTAATATCACTGCATATTGTACTCGGCTCAGTTTTCTTTATATAGCGCCAATTCGCAACAACAGGCACCTCAAGGTGTCTATATATCAGCATCCCCTTGTGAGCATACTTGGCGATGTGTGTCCAGCTGCATATGTGTATGCAGTGTGTTTTCCTGAACTCGTGCCACTGCGACTGTGTGAGTATGAGGCCCCGGCTTAATTTAGCAGGTGTGCTTTGACAGTTCTTGAATGAGTGCCAAGTCTGCTGTAAGAAGGATAAAAAAAGAGGCGCTCAGTGTGCATCTGTGTGGAGCTCGACTGTGACAGATGGGGACGGTTTAACTTATAGAGTTCTGTTAAGATCTGGAGGTTTTTCTGAAGCTGTCTGTGCCAAACAGGTGTGTATTCTAAAAACACCGTCGAGAGAAAAGGCGAACAAGCCTCGACTGACTTATTTGTCTGGTGGTGGTGTTTCCACTGATACAAGGAGGTTGCCAGTGTATCCTGTGTTTGTTTTTCACTTCCTCATGTGAGTCCAAGATCATTTTAGTTACTCTCTGTTGGAAGACACGTCACCCCTGAGTCTTCTCATTCATCCTTCGTCACTGCTTGCAAGTGGAAACAAATCCCCATGAGCTGTTTAGTGTGAATTAAGGCTTAAGTGGTTATCACTAATACTGTCAGTTCTGGGGACTGCAACATTACTTTATGATTTTAGATCATCTGAGCATAAACATATGAAACATTTTGGCCTCATACCGCTATAAAAAGCAACATCATAGTCGTACAGCAATCTCAAACTCTAGATATGTATTTATAAGCTTTTGATAGGCTTCATCTTCACAGTTATAAGAGGCTGTTGGTTTCAAATTAAAGCTGCGTGTTGCTGCATCTGTGCACAGTCACTGCATTAGAAGAACCTTGTTCGGTCAAAGTGTGATAAGGACGGCTACAGAGTTGAAAAGTTCAGCCAGTTAGTGGTGGCCAGGTGTTTCACAGTCAGGCGAGGCGCTTCACCATATGGCTGCTTCTCGCCACCAGACGCCAGACATCCCAACCACTGACTTTCACATGCTTTACTTTTGCTGCACAAGGTGAAAAGTTGCGTCTTGTCTAAACCCTGACCAACATGTTGAAAGAACTTTGTGTGTGTTTACATTCATAAAGCAGAGGAAGTGGAGCTGTTGTTACAAAGAGACAATTAATAACCTGGCTAGAAAACAACAATGGCAGTTCTGTGTATTTCCTCTGGATTTTTGATATACCAACAAAGTTAGAGATTATTTCGCTTCTCTCCTGCATGTTGATTAGACTTTTAAAGAGGTAATGAAGTCCTGGTGTGTCCTCCTGCTGGGGATGTATTTGGCGAGGGGTGCCTGCGTGTCGCTGATAGAGGGATCTCTCTGACACGGCTGCTCTGGCCCGCCGCATCTGGGAGCCAGCAGTGGCAGCCGCTGGGGGGAGATAAGGCGAGGCTAGCCGCTCGTCTGTAACTCACGTTTTGCCCCCCCTCTGCCCTCTTCTCCTCTTCTCCTCTGCTCCTCCCTTCCAACCATCCTCCCTCGCATCATCCCCCTGACCTTATCTCAGGGGAGAAGGCACCACTGGGTCGCTGCTGTGATAGCACCTGCCAGAACCAGACCTGGCCTCTGGTGATTATGGGGGAATCATTATCTCGCTCTCCCCAAAAACTCATTTTATACCTGCCAACATCTGAGGGGAGGAGGTGGGCAAGAGAGGAAAGACTTCTGTAACAGGTAACAGAGAAGTGTGTGTGTGTGTGTGTGTGTGTGTGTGTGCTTGCGTGCATGCGTGTGTGTGTGTGTGTGTGTGTCTGTGTGTTTTTACATTGCACACCAAGCAAAAGGAAAAAATAAGACATTTAGCCTTTTTACATAAAGGATAAGATGTAAATGTGATAAGACAGATTGTCTTTAATGGATAATCATCTGTTTCAGTTTGTATTATGCTTTTGTATATATAACTTAGCATACGGGCATATGGAGGGACTGCAATAAAGTAGATTCAGAAGTTCAGTTAGAATTAATGAACTAATTTCAACTTAATTAAATTAGCTATTTGATGTTAAGTGAAAGATACTGAAGGACGTCTAGTGGGCTTTGTCCTGAATCACTTTCCTTTACTCAGCTTTGTCTTGTGTGATTCTGTTTATTTGTTCAGCTGTTTTTATTTGGATAAAAAACTATCTATCATACTAAAACTAACTATCACAACACAAAATAGCCTAATTATTTCAAAAGTGTAGAGAGAAATCTATCCACATCAAAACCTTTGGTCTCCATACATCAGTAAATGTAGTTTTAATGTCTGCTGTCTTCTGCTTCCGGTAGCTGGTTGTAGTTTCCAAACATGTGATCAGTATTCCTGACCCCACCTGTTCAGCCCCCATGTCCTCATGTCCTCCAATAAACACGTGTTTTTATTTTAATTTTACTGACTGTAAAATTTAAAAAAACAAACAAAAATCCATGCTATAATTCAGTGAGGTTCTCGGGGAATGAAATGTAACAACAGTTTGATTTTTGCTATTTTTCTGAATTATATCAGCTTTAATGAAAAGTGTGAATGTCCCATGAATGTGGGAAATCACCAAAGACTGTACTAATGAAAATAAATGAAAAAAGAAAACACCTACAGCTCATATTCTTCACACTCTGCTGGTTTACAGAGAAATCAGTTCTCTCTCTCTCTCTCTCTCTCTCTCTCACACACACACACACACACACACACACACACACACACACACACACACACACACACACACACACACACACAGTTTGTCCTCCACACCCAAAGACAGAGAAAGCAACATGAGTTTCTCTCACTTCCTCTCTGCTGATGACCATCTGTGTGTTGGTTTCAACCAGGCACTTGGCACATCTGCGTACTCACATCCCCTCTCACTTCTCTCGTCAGTACTTGACTCACACAAACAAAAATATGTGGCAATATGTGTGTGTGTGTGTGCGTGCGTGCGTGCGTGCGTGCGTGTGTGTGTGTGTGTGTGTGTGTGTGTGTGTGTGTGTGTGTGTGTGTGTGTGTGTGCCAGCAGAGTAATGTTGGGATTCTGTGTTAGTATTTAATGAGGCCCCAGGTCAGAGGCCAGACGAGGTAAAAGCTGGTATCTTCGGTTCCTGCGTGTGAGCGCATGTGTGACAGCAATGTCTCAGCGTGTCCTTTCCCACAACAGGTGTAGTCCTGCTTACTTTCTCTCTGCTTAGAGGTAACAGCTTGCTGCTGCCCACATGCAGTGGTGAAGAATGAATTAAAGATATTGGTTGTCATGTCACGATCTTTGATTTTACTGATGTCAAGAAGACCAGAAAGTCATTCAGGAAGTGTGAAGCACATAGACTGTGAATAACCACAGAGGACAAACATGAATAATAAACTTTGAGACGTGTGACAGGCATATATGTGTGTGTGTGTGAATTTCTGAAAAAGACACTTGCTTAGTTTCTTCCTTGTGTGTGTTACTGAAAAAAAAAGTTTCCGGGGGGAACCCTTCCTTTATCGAGAAATCATAAAATGAGAAGTGGATTTAGTGAGTTGACATGTCCACTCTGAACTCTGCGGAAAACAAAAGTAAATTGTGGTGGTAATTTCTGGTAAAATGGTCACTGAAATTTTTTAAATAATTCAGTTGTGAAGTACATTTCTATATTTCTATTATTGTCTATTATGGTGTTATTGTGGTGACGATGAGTTTTGACAATTACTTTTTTGATATCTACATGTTACCTTAACTCAATCTATTTATTGGTTTATTTGTTTGTTTACTAATCATTAACTAATACAATTAACACAGTGATCACTGGTGGGGAGAATTAATGGCCAATTTCAAACTTTGATCATTCACACGATATAAAAAAATAGAAGCACTTTAAATCTAATGTTCACACATACAATCACACAGTGATAAACACATCGGGAGTAGTTTGCCCAAGGGCACTTTGGCATGCAGACCACCAACTTTCTGATTAATTCTTGAACCAAATCCGGGCTCAAAAGAAAGCAAATCCTGGGTTTATATTTATCAGGGACTGAAAAATAAAAACTTAAATGTGACAAATATATGAGCCACATCAGTGTGTGTAAAAGCAAAATGTTATAGCAATACCAGCATCTTAATTGATTTCCTGCATTTTGGTTCTGTGTAGTTTGGTAAACAAGCAGCATTTATCATCCTTCATTAATTTAACCACAGTCTCTTTGACATTTGTTGTTTATCCCGTTGTTCTGTTCTGTCAGCTTTCTGGAAATACACAAAACAAAAAAGTTATTTGTTGCTTTTTTAATACCGAGTTACACCATCCAACATATTAATGAAGAATTGCCAAGAACAGGTCAGGCATCAAGGCAGCACCACCACACCCCAAAACA
>VOQJ01013433.1:44591-65883 GCA_015052665.1 Apistogramma diplotaenia | reverse complement strand
GTGCCAATATACTTCTTGATTAGAACTCACCTCTCCTGTGGCCTCATATATCAAGGCGCTCCTGTCAGGCAGTGTGATAATGTGACATTCAAGAAAATGAGTTCATACAGTCAAAGCTGTACCGTAGTCACGACACAGAAATTTTTCTGGCTTTAAACATCAGGGCAGTTCCCGTCTTCATTGTACCTGTCTCTGGTTCTCCTGCTCTAATTTGAGGCGTCCCTCAATGCAGCGTCGCGTCTCCAGAAAAGCCTGGCGCTGGGCGTGGTCTGTCAGGTAGTGAATGAACAAGCCAGCTGTGTTCATCCCCAAGTACAGAAGGCCTTTGGCAAACACCTGCAATCAAAGAGTTTAAATGCTGCATTTATTCACAGAAAACCCAGAGAGTCTGGGGCACAAAAAGAAAAAAGTAAAAAGGAGAGAATAGACCAGTGAGGCACATCATGCATATCATGTATATAAAAATCATGTCTTTATCTACATGATTTGCAGGTTCAGAGGAAATGTTACAATGTTAAAAATGTAACAGTAGAAAAGGAAATTCAAAGAGGACTTTTTTCTCCTCACCTTTCTCAGGAGCAAAACATCACTGTAGCAGCACACTATCTCCACCAGAATGTGCAGCACTGAGGTGAGGCAGCCCGCACTTATGGCCCACAGCAGCGGTAATGGCAGCAGTGTGTATGTTGCAAACAAAGTGAACAGAAGGTACCACGATGGGTCTTTTTCCAGTCCGTACACCAGCCCCCCCAGCACCTGCGCGGTCTGCGACAACCAGCTGGCGAGGCCGGCGTAGTGAAGCCACTGCGGGGACATGGAGTCTTTCTGAGTCAGCACCATGATGCAGAGAGCTGTGGCTAAGGCCATGAACACGCCCGTCAGACAGCCGCGCAGAGTGTCTGTGGAAGCATCTGGCGCCAACGCCAGGTACAGAACCAGTATGTGTAGCTTGGCCACCACATCTATCACATTGGTGATGGCCAGAGAGTTACGTCTTTGGGTAGAAGAGTGTTGCTGGTAGAGTTTCTCTAGATTGTGGGACTTGAAGGTGTGCAAGAGCGTGGGTACGTAGACGCCACAAACTGTTCGACCCCAGTGGACGAAGAAGTCGGCGTCGCTGGAGTAGTCGTTAAAAGCACTGCTGTGGGTGCGGGAGGATTCGCGGATCATGGGCTGGACTCTGAATGTGGAGGAGCGGCGTTTTGTGACCCCACGTGAGGCTTTGCTGCGGATTTGCCTGTTGATCTCCTCTATGTAGGCATCTGTCACGAAGATTTTGCGTGCTGGCTCGACACCCAACTGCCAAAGGATAAATACAGGAATCATTTCATGTAATATCAGCACTTGTTCCTTTGTATCACCTGTCACGATAATAGATCATCCTTACACAGTTGTTGGGAACAAAATGATAATGTTTTCATGCAATAATTTGATCCTTCATTCAAAGTTACAAATGTGTGTTTGCATGTTTTATTTGGAAAGTGGAGGTAGATAGAGTCTGTGTACAATAAGCACACAAAAATATACACTTAATGGATGGTGTAAAAATGGCACATTCACATGCCAATTGGATTAATTAGTCAGCAGCCAGTCTTACTGGCCTGTAAAAGCCGAGGTCACTGGCACCAGGACAACGCTGGGGTAAAGGCATTGCTCTGCTATTTAGCCAGGTCAACAAATCTTTTTGAAGCAGGGCCAATACGTCTGTTAAAGAACATCAATGCATCGTCTCTTTAATACACTCCTTGTTTTACTCTTCCCCTCCCGCTCCATTCTGATGCAGAAATAATAATAAAACAGTGATGCTGCCTCATTGCCTCCGGGCTCCTGGTTACTAAAGTGAATCTGTGAAATTAAAAGACACAGGGGTGGCAAATTCCTGTCATGCACAAGTAAGAACAATGTCTACAAGGCAAAGCAAGCTTGAGTTTGAAAGCGAGGAAGCTGAATCATCTCCCACCTGCCAGCAGGATCCTGAGGTGCTTCAGCAAACACAGGACAATGAGACTGCCTTTGCTAGACATTTCAGGTGTTTCTGAGTAGGTGCACAAAGCCACTACACTTCTGTCTAACTAAATATTTCAAGGCTCTTTTCATCTTTGATTTCATTGTGTTTTAGTCTCTTATTTGGCAAATGGTGTGTAGGCTGAGTCTGTGTAGATTTTAATGGTAAGAGTAACAGCTTCGTGGTGAAAAGAAACAGAAATTTCAAGTATTGTTAATAACCATTACTGAGGCACAGTATGCTCTTGAATTAACTATAAAGAATGTGTTATGACGCCAGTGATCCCCACAGACCGACGCAGTCTCATCCCGGACAAAATAAAGTAATTTTATAGATTTTCATGCACAAAAAATAAGATAAAACGTAGCAATCTACTGAAGACCAGAAAAATTAATCACCTGGGCACTGAGCTCCTGCTGGATAATGATGTGCTTTACTGCGTTTTGCCACAGCATCTTTTTCCGCCGCAGGCCTGGGGACATGGCGGCAGTTAGACATGGCAGCTCACGCAGCCCCATGGGCGAGACCTGCGTCGTGTCAGCAAAGGTCACCATGGTGGCGACCTCAGCTGACCTCAGCTGTTGGTAGTGGATCAGGAGTAGGTAGGAGCCTGGAATAGGAAGGGAAAGGTGGAGTCAGTCAGGACCAGATTCAGTGATATTGCTTGAAAAACATTAGAGCATTAAGTAAGTTTTATAATAGGAACTTTATTTATATAGTACCTTTAAAAGCAGAGTTTAAAAGGCTTTTGACAAAAAAAGTAAAAAGTAGAATTCCAACAAATAACTGGACATTATGGACATAAATAAAATCAAAGAGAAGTTGCATGGCAAAATAATGCATAAAGTAAGCTGACTTTTGATCCTAATACGAATTTGTCTGAGAGACACACTGCACTTTCGATGAAAAGCAGTGTCAGTATTTGTCTGAGGAAATGAGGAAAAGTGAATTTGGACATTTTTTTTATTAAAAAAGGTTGGTTGCCTTTCTATATCAAAACCACTGCTGCATCTACTAATATCAAATGCTCAATCTTAAGGATCTTTGCAGTTTTGTGCACTATGTAAAGGATTTAATAGTTGCTGAAACTCTTTACGCATTACATAAATTGAGTGACAAATCCTTTTGAGATCCTAATTCTTTTAGATAAAAATTGGTTACGCTGCACACATTCTCCCATGCCAGAAAAGGCCACCTGGTCGGCTCCACGTGTTTACACAGTGTGTGCCAGAAGAAAGGCAGCTTTCCAACGAATTATCTGGCCAGATTTAGACCTGAGCTAGTTAATGCTCAGGAGTTAAACTCCTCCAGCTCCTTCTGGCTGTAGATGCTGTTGTCCCACCCACTCACAGTCTACTGCCACCAGGCTGATTCTCACCAAGATCACGTATCTGCACAGAACAGACTGGATATGCTAAAAACCCTTCATGATGATGAGTAATTAGGTCTATCGTCATGGCAGAAAAACAATATTAAGTGTGCATCTTTATTAACTTTTTGATTATACAGAAAACATTAAAGATTCTCGGCTGCGGAAGATCACTTTCATCATTCCTCTGTGCCTTTACATTGGCATTTTCAGCTGTCAAATGGGACAATCAGCTCCCTCTAAGTTACAGTCTGTGAAACACAACGAAAAAGAAAAAAAAAGATTGTGAATCATTACAAAACTGACCTGTAACATTTCACATAAAACACATCCACTGATAATGTCCAGTTTCTGCCATGAGATGTGTGCATCTGCCTCGTCATAGTCCATTTTTGCTGATTTCGTCGGCTCTGATATTTAAGACGCAATCCGCTGTGATGCAGAATCCAACGCTGATGTGGAGAGCGACACACAGGTCCAGCTAAGACGTGTGGAGTCGTTCTGTCAGGATTGCAGGCCACCATCTGGACTGTTTTGAAATGATGTCAAGAGCTGCCACAAAGCAGAGTTGCAGGAGTGAAGAGTGCAAAGAAGATTAATTAGCCCGCAGCCACGCTCACTGGCCTGTAAAACCTGAGGTCACTGACACCAGGACAACGCCGAGGCAAAGGCAAGCGCTCTCTTATTTGGCCAAGTCAACAAATCTTATTGATGTAGCGGTAACATTAATGCATGCTCACATATCTCCTTAATACATTCTTTTTCTTTTTACTTCCTCCATGCTCATGCCTCCGGGCTCCTGGTTACTAAAGTGAATCTGTGAAATTAGAGACACAGGGGTGACAAATTCCTGTCAGGCTGTGCACAGACAAAAACAAAGCCTAAAAGGCAAAGCAAGGTTGAGTTTGAAAGCCAGGAAGCTGAATCATCTCCCACCTGGCAGCAGGACCCTGAGGTGCTTCACAGCAAACACAGGACAATAAAGTTGCCTTTACTAAACATTTAAATTTAAGTGCTTCTGAGTAGGTGTGAAAAGCTGCTGCACATCTGTCTAACTAAATGTTTCAAGGCTCTTTTCATCTTGGAAGCTCTTTGAGGACCGGTTGGTCTTTTAGTCCTGATTAGCTGACATTGCTTCTGTATAATTACAATATTTCATGCAAGCGCATTCCATTTGGTGAGACTTAAATCAGCAAGTCTTCGATTCTTTTCCATCCCTATGAGGAAAAATTGTTACATTATAGCCCAATGGATGAATACATTGTTTGAACAGCCACAGCAATCTCAAACTTTGATTGCTTGTGTACATTTTTTGTACTTTACATTTATAATATTAGGATGGTTAATGTTACACAAAGCAAAGACTCGTTTGCCTACAAAGGTTCAAATGATCATTTGGTTGTTGGATATAGTTTGTTTTGTACTTTATCGCAAACTATGTCAAGACAGCCACGGCAGGTGTCTTGAAATATCCTGGATTATGAGGGCTTTGGTGCATCTGCATCCTCAACAGCTACTTTTTTCAGCTGCCACTATATGTATTTATTGCTGTTAACAGGTTTTATTGTAAACCGTGCAGTACAATACTGTATAACAGGTTAAAGAGGCAAAGAAGAGCACGAGACCCGAGAGTATCGATTCTTGGCTGATGTCTCCAGCTGGCTTGTGGACATTATTGTTGTAAGCTGGTTAACGTTTTTGAGACTTGCTTTCCTAATTGTTTCCAGGCAACATGCAAAGCCCCTAAGACTGATGTAATGAGTCCCCATCTGTCCCACCGTGACACTGTAGCTCAGACCTTTCTTGCTGATTACGGTACGACTAAAAATAGCTGCCAGGTCTAAGGCAATTAGTACTGCTTTAACTGCTACAGCATCAACATAGCTCTCTGACACTTGAAATAAGGCGCCTTTAAATAAGTTTACTCCTGTGATGGCACAACAAACAATGAGGGGGCAAGGAGTAAAGTGGGGAGGAGGGTAGATCAGCCTGGAATAACTCAGCTTCTGTATAAACAAATGTCTCTGACTGTCAAGTCTACTTTACACCTTCAGTCTGTGGTTTTATTTCGCCACTCTAATCGAAATGAACTGTGAACTTGTTTACACCCGATGAGGAGTTAGTCTGCTATGGGCAAAACTCCAGAATATAATTAGCATTACGGCAAACTGCTTTGGCTATACGCTAATAAGATGACTTTAACAATTACTAAAGCTAAACCAGCAACAAAACTGACCTAACAGACTGACTGTGTGCCAAACATCTCACACATGTTGGACACAGGGCTATTTTTATCAGTTGAAGTGTAGATCTGAAGCACTGGCAGTCACACAAACCTCTTTAAAGTAAGGATGTGTACAAGTCAGTCGGGGGTCAAAGCATTAGAGAAAAGCTATAAAGTGGAGACAGTCACGGAAACGTTACTGTTTTCACCAATCACAGAAAGCTTTTGAGAAGGTGGCTTCCTTCTCAAAATTTTGCTCGTCTCCTACCGAGCAGCCTCATCTCCAGAGACTGAGTGCCCATATGGCACGGTCATCCCAAGCCCTTATTCAGAGAAAATGTAAATGCTTTAGTAATTCATTTGGATTTTTATCGCTCAGCCTATCTTTAAAGAAATGTTAGCTAGACTGATGGCACACTGGAACCCTCGCCCACATCAGGCCACCAGTAATATGCATGGTTTCATATATATATATATTTTTTTATCATTTCTTATTTTTACTGGTTGCATGAAAGGATAATTTGCCTTTGAATCTTGTTGTACTGTGCACTGTAACAATAAAAAAAATTAATTCAGCTCAATTCTATTCAGAACGAATGCCAGATAAAAAACTGATGACCTAGGGTAAAAGACCCTGGGAAGGGAATGGCAGGCACCACGTTTTGACAAGGTGGCCGAAAAAGTGACATGATCACTTACTAATATTTTTCAAGCAAAGTCACACTTAAAGTAAAAAACAGTGACTGAGAAAAATAATAATTTCATAAGGCTGCGATATGAGGCTAAAAAAACAGAATAATTGTGACTCGGTGCTTCCACCAACTGGCAGAGAGGCACTTCTGGAGAACAGGATGTCCCATCCTCAGCTGTAGAAAACATCATCCAAAAACACATAGTTCTTTCTTTCAAATAAATTTTTATTTATTTTTCCTATTTCTAAATAAAGGGAAATGCATACGAAGTTAACAGTATGTCCTTCCTCCAGTAGAATCCAACACTGAATAAAAACTCATTTGAGGAGATTTAAACTCTGTCGTATTTGAAAAGCATTAGCAAATTTTCTAGAGACCAAAAGCCAATATTATATTGTACTGACTACCAGTGTCCTCTTGACTTTTATAATCGCGGTCGCTGTTTTGCTACATCAGTGACATTCACTAGATTAAGTTAAATAAAATGAGCACGTAGTAACTTAACGCAAAGTAGCATTATAACGTTTTTTTTCTTCAATACTCTAATAATACTCTAATATTTCTTATCTGATATATACATATGAGCTTTGTTTATATAAACTTATGTTGACGTTTTCGATATTTATCCAGTAAAGGAAAGGCATGGGCAGGTCCTGTGTGAACTGTTCAAACATGACTAAAGATGCTGTCCGGTGGTGGGCTGTCACCATATTTACAGATAGCCACGAGCAGATGCTCTGTTAGCCGGGTGGCTCAACTAAATACATGGGTGTCTTTGCGTAGCTGAGCTTTAGTTAAGTTGTCCGTATGCCTGACATTTCAGGGATTTTACTGCTTTTCACTTCATGGTAAGAAAAAAAAGGTTTCGACTTTAATTCACACGAGGAAAGCCATGGGGGCTAACCAGGCAGATAGGCATGCTAACGTTAGCATGCTTAGCTAGCAGCTGAAAACAGTTGCCAACATTTGAATAGTGTGAGCCAAGCTCGTTAGGACTGGTAACCACAAGTTCGTGACTAAACTTAAATCAAGGAAAAGTATTGGGATACTGTGGGATGAAAAGGCATACTGACTGGGATTGCTAACGTCTAATTAACCGCTAACTGGGATGATTTCACATATCTGCCCGGATGCTCGAGGTTAATGTTTTTTTTCTTTTACCGTGTTCTTAGCAGTAGCTAGGAAAACGATCATCTACAATGATAAGCTCAGACATACTCGGTGTTAGCAACATGCATTAGTGCTTCCGCTAATTTGGCTATTCTAACTTCAGCAGGCCGAAAACAATCCAGCTGCTTTCCTGATTTTCAAAGCGCTGGTGGAAACTCAGCTTGGGACTGAAGTGCCACCCGTATCCTCTTCTCCTTGATCCTGGAAGAGCAACGCCTCCTTGTGACTGATATCCAACATGTCAGGTGCGTTAACGCAAAACAATTTTACACCTGCTCCATCATTGCCTAGAGAAATAATTCATGTCCTCCACATGAAATTGGGCTGAAAATGGAAGCCCAGTGCACACACCAATAATTATATATCCAAAATAAACCACTGCTACCAGACAGAAGGAAAGGTTTTGTTGTAGAAGCTTTACATTGGTGTTTCAGGTGCCTGGTCTGTCTGCTCCTGCGTCCAAGTATGTAAACTCGCACAAAAATTCCCCAGCATACATTTTGCCTGTCAATTGCTGACATCCATGGTTGCATTCTTTGAACCTCAAGCCCACTCACTGAATGGCTATCCCACAGTGTCCCTTTTGCCCTGCTTCTCTCCATCCTTCTCTTTCTTTACCCCTCTCTCGCCCAGAGGGCAGTCCCGGCTGGATAGTGGGGTCCATTGTGTCAGTGAGATGTTTATTAATGAGAGCGATGCAGATGGAGCAGAGCTGCTATAGAAGGACTAATCATTAATCTCTTCGTTAATGCGGACAACCTCCTTATGTACTGACATAAATTACTAGGAAGCTTTGTGACAAGGACATATGCAAGTTGGTGTTCAGAAGGATCTCGGTGGAATTTGTTTTTATTTCAAACTTTGTGTGGAAGATCTGTTTTTAGGATTGACTGGATAAAAATATGTTTGTATCTGGATGTACATTTTGTTTTTAAGGGTAGGCACAGTTCTTGGAAGCTTCTTTGATAACCAAGTTTTTTAATTTGTTTTTTTGCTGGTTAATTTTTTGCTTGCCCGTGTTTGGGTAGGAAGGTTTCTATATCTATGAAAGGAGTAGTGTTTGTCTGAGTGCATGCGTATCTGTTGCCTGCCATGCCCTTGCCTCCGCCTGATGTCCCAGCCACTCAGAGGCTGGCACTGGACTGTCGTACCCTTCTGGACCATCGTGTTGGCAAGGGTAAGTGACAGCGTAACCCCTTCTGTGCTCTCTTTGACCCTGCTCTGTTTTAAAATAATGGGCAGAGGATTATGTCATTGAATAACTGCTTTTTACCATACTTCCCAATTGCATACAATTTGATAATAAGTAATGGGGAAATTACCTTTTGGGGCCCATCTCTTCATGTAAAGTTGTAGGAGCTTTGTTCAGTTAATATCAGGTGCTACTAAGCAGTGTTGTGGTGTTAAAGGCAGATGTGATTTATTTTCAGCCTGAGGCATTTAACTACTTTTTGCCTTTGACTCTTTTATTATGTTTATCTGTTTGATTATTTTTTTTTATTTAAAGAAATAATGGTTTATCCATCAGAAAGCCATGCAAGTACTCTACAGGGAGGATTGGTCTGATTTGTCATGTAAGTGCAAGCTTGTCTATACAAGCTGCCAAAATAAAAATGGTACCATACAAGTGATCCTACTTCTTGAAATGGGGAAAAAAAATGAAATCAAAAATGTAAATGTACATTTGTCTTCAAGAAGCTTTAAGATCCAAGCTGTAGCAAACGTTGGAGCCTTCAGGAAAATTGCACATCTGAATCTGATTTTATTAGTTGGAAACGACAATTAATTTATTACCAACCTCATTTCATTGTTCAAATGCTGATGTCTCTTTTCCATGCCCAAATCAATGGCAATCAATGGAGCACTTTTGGGAATTGCAGAACTGAGTTTGATTGATAGATCTTAGCTTTTTCACATCTTGTAAGCTGCTACTATTTTAGATGTTTCTAAGAGAGTAACATTTAAGATATTGTCTTATTAATTGTTGATAGTTCATTTTAAGTTAATCTCATACTGTAATCCGGCATTTAGAAGACTTTAAAACTGTGAGTGTGAATAAAGTACATATTAAGTGCTCCTTTTAGCCTTTATAAGGACCCTGCAGCCT
Organism: Apistogramma diplotaenia; assembly: GCA_015052665.1. NCBI lineage: Eukaryota > Metazoa > Chordata > Actinopteri > Cichliformes > Cichlidae > Apistogramma > Apistogramma diplotaenia. The sequence continues at coordinate 56,316 of VOQJ01013433.1, read as the reverse complement.
GTCGCAGTAATTTTTGCATTAGAGCCAATTACATAATGATGTATCTCTTTATAACAGCTCTCTGGTAATAGTTATGAAAACATGTGTTTATTTAAAAGTTTTTGTGGTGCATTCGTGTTGCTTTGGTGATAAGCTTTGCCACTTGTGAAATGAGAGCAAGCTTTGTTGTAATTATCCAGTGGTTTTTAGAAACTGAGACCTGGGAGAGAATGAGGAAACTCTGACATCTTTCAAAGGAATGCTTATTTACATTTGTTTATGCAAATATGGGTGCACATGGTTATGTAATCACACATTTCTTACTGTAAGGAAGTGTGGCAGAAAGTTGCATAAGCGCAAAATGAAAAGCTGAAATTAAGTAAAGCGGGAAAGACGGAAAGATTAATGATGGAGAAGAGGGAAAGAGCGATGCTGGAAGGGGGTGGAGAGAGGGAGACAAGGAGGTTGTGTGGGAGGGAGGTATTCTCCCTTTTCATCTATGTGGTGCAAATCTTGCTCTTATTCTGTCATTCTGCGCTTTTTCCGTATTTCTTTTTTTAACCTCCTGCATCGGAGAGCTAGATTAGAAGTGAGTTTGGTGTGCTTGTATGTGCACTTGCATGTCAAAATCTGCACTGCTTCGATTGAGGAAGAGCACTGTTGCAGAAGAATGGGAAAATCCAAGGTCATCACGGCACGCTTTCCTCTGACGTTGCCTCTCAGCCCCTTTTTCTGCACAAGTGCGTGAATGACTGTGTGTGTCTGCATGGCAGGGAGAGTGTATGTGTGTGTAACTCACAGCGTCGAGCCAGACTCTGCACCAATCACGCTTGCACATTCATATGCCTTTTAGCTCCAAGCACACGTGCAGGCATTTATCCCAGGGTGAGCGGTGTGTGTGCGTGTGTTTGTGTGCATTTTCAGTGCCTCTAGGCACAGCAGTGTGTCTGTATGAAGAACTGAAGCTGCGTTCAGAAAATATAACCGGCCGTACTGAGCGACTTCCAGATCACGACCAATGTATGGTAAGGATAACAGTCCTTTTTACATTGCGCTATTGGTTTGTGAATTCTGGGCTGTGTAAACATGTGAGTAATGTCAGGCATCCGTTGTTTAGCCTGTTTTCCTACATTCTGCAAACCCATTTCCTTCTTAGCTTTCCTGCGATAGATAGCAGCTGTGATTAGAGTGTAGCAGCTCCTGAAAGCGTGTTATAAGAACTTGGACACTTAAAAAGGATACTCTTTGTTACATTACGGTAATAGATTACAAGGGAATGCTGCTTTGAAGATGTTTATATTTGGTAATAAACACTTATTTATTCTTAACTATTAGTGATAATATTTCCTCATGTTATAGTTCATGTTAACAGGGTGTGCTCTGCCAGTACATATTGTGCTAACTCTGGCTAACTTTGGGTGTTTGTGATATACTGTAACCTTGTCTTCATGTGTTCAATTTTTAGTCATTCTTGAATGACTTATGATTCAGGAGTATTTTAGATACTCAGTTAAATTTGTGTTTTCTTGAAAACAGGAAAGCTGTGATAACATCATTTTTAGATTGTGTTATAATCCCTGGGAGGATTTTTGAAATTTATTTAGGCTCTGGTGTTGCTGGGGCATGTTGATATATAGTTTATTGAATAGTCCTAATTAAAAATATAGTCAGCTTTTCTTTGAGTTGAAGTCTATTGATGGACTAACACTTTGTTTTGGAGTGAATTATCACAACTGGCCGTCCAAACTGGAGACTGTCCTGTGTGCTCAATGTATAGATATGTAAGTCTGCGCTTGAGTCTCTCATAGCCCATTTTCAGTGCAGGTTGGAGTGATTCATAGTGTGTCGGAGTGGCCTTTTGTCATATGGATTTGTTGGCAGCCGGGTTTTGACATTGGTGTGTTGGTCACATTACACCAGACATGTTCGTTACCACCCACACTGGATTGAATATGTGCTGTTAATCTGGCTCATGGCTTAATTAGCTGAGAAAAGGATGTGTGTGTGTATGTATGTATTCATCAAAGTGTATGCACAGCCTATATTTGCCAGAACCTCCAACATATCTACTTAAAACGCAGGGCTTTTTGTGACATAGATATGGTGGGACATTATGGTTATAAATAAGAAGCATATTTGAATAGTTCTCATGTTCCCTCCCAAATAATTCTTACTCCCAAAATGCTACTGTATCACCCTCTTCTCCGTGATATGAGCTTGCCTCCTCTCCTCATGTGCTGTACAGCATTCCCAAACTCAGTGACAGCTTATGTGCATACTGGTTATCTGTCGAAACTGCCTTGTTCATTATTTGTTGTTTGCATACACCAGATTCTGCTGTGCGCTTGCATTTTTGTGTGTGTGTGTGTGTGTGTGTGTGTGTGTGTGAGAGTACAACATTTGAAGATGTTTGCTGATGCAAAAATAGCTGGCCCTTGCCTCTCCCCCCTCCCTCTTACGTAATGACACCCCTGAAGGGCAGCATTCTTTGTAACCATCGTGAGAAGTGATGTGTTTTTGGGCAGGTATATGTATGTACAACAAGGCCACTGTATGTTTTTGTATGAGTGTGGCCTGCAAAATTATTGCTTTGCATGACCCCAGGTGAAGGTGAGGTCTAAATGTGCTCTTGTAGTTCTGTCTCTCAAATATACACACACGCCTGTATAAACACAGACAGGCCCTAAGTGTGTTAAATATTGGCTTTGCAGGGTATCAGGACTATATTTATTCTCTTTTATCCTCCATGTGACTTCAGGCACAACAGAGCAGATTTGCGAGCAGGTGCAGATGACACTTGGAGATGCATAAAGCGTCACACATTACCTTGTGTGTCCATGCACGTGTATGTTTTTGTAGTCTCCCTTTTAGATAATGTCTATTGTTTTAGACAGCATTTTTGGTGAAGGTTGATTGTTTAGTTAATAGATTTTTAAAAATTTGTCATGCACTAGTGTCCACAGCTGATACGTGGGACCCACCGTGCAGTTATTAACACCTCGTGGTGTTTGTGTAAGTGGGTGGAGAATTTTTTTTAAAAATTATTATCATGCACAAACATGTCTTTCGTAGCTATGTAATTTTGTTTGCCTCTATTTTTCTCACTTCAGTGTGCAGTTTTTCCCTCCCTTCTCTCCATCTCTCTCTTACCCTAATGTGGAAATGTTAAGCTGATATCCTGGGGGAAATGGAGAGTGTAATCTGTTAATGTAGCAGCCCATTGTTACGAGGATAAAAATAGATTGCGATTGGCTGGCTTCTTCCGGCGGTGATTTGAAAGATGGTGACCCCCCTCACACATGTGCATATAGCGCCTCATGACTTCATGCTGCAAGGATGTTTAGCTTAGCATGCAGTTAGTAGCGGTAGATATGCAGTTGTGCAGAAATGTTCACCCTCTCATTATAGTAGTGTTGTATTTACCAGAGATTTATTGTTCCTGTGTTTAAAGCTCCTCAGTATGTTGCTCCTCATGTTTGTTGTGTAGATCTTATTCCTTATGTGAGTCTGTGTGGAGGAGTTCGGTGCCCAGCCCATAAATGTGTTGTCACCTTGCCGTGGCGAGTGGGTGGATGTCGTGAGACCCCCTGCTTTGTGCTTTCCACCGCTGTCAACCAAATCATTGGGCACCCACTTCGTTTCTGCCCTCCCGATATTTTTTTCCCCTTTCCCTCACTAACCCATCATTATCAGAAGTGCCAAGCTCTCATTATTTAATACAGAAACTGAGCACAACTCTGAAACTTCACAGGAATTTCTGTTCCAATGAGTCAGATGGAATAATCTCCTCAGAGACATGGTATCGCAGCACACATTACAAGCCGAGTATGTAAATGTTTTAAAGGCGGTTTAATTTAGTGTTATAATGACCTGTGGGCGTAATGTGCCACTTTGAGCCACTTTCATCGAGTTTGTTGAGTTGCAGAAACAAATATGCTGTGTGGTGGTGTTACAAAAAAATGTTCAGCTATCAGTTGATCTAACAGCACCCTAAAGTAAAGCGCAAAAGTTACAGTTAAAAAAACAAGCGGAAGAACACAGAACCTATGCAAATCTTACATCACAGGAATGTGAAATAAAATGTATTTGTATTCATTACATTATTTAGTTTATTTAGTTTCTTTATTACTTCCGAAAATCTCTCTTCTCGGCAGCTGACAGAGAGGACAGGAGAGATTTATCCTGGATGGAGCAGATGCAATAAGTAGCAGTAATCTGTGACTCATTCAGCACATCTCAGTCCACCTCCCCCATCTCTCTATATATCTTTCTTTCTTTCTTTACCCTCTCTGTTCTCTGTCCCTCTTTCTTTGTCCACTACTCTTTTCTCTCCACACCGGGGACCTGCTGCATTTTTATTAATTCAGTGACTCCTACTCTCATGCCCTGAGCCAGTACAGCAAGGATGTGAAAAGGAGGTGGAGGAAGTTTAGGTGGGTGCAGGAAGAAGAGATGGAGGCTTGCCTGGGCCTCATTAGTGTTTGAAATGATGGAGGAAAGAGAAGAAGGGGTACGAGTAGACTCGCAGTTCCCGGAGATGAGCACAGGCATGACAACTGCTGCAGAGTTCAGTGTAACTTAGAGAGCAGAAGTGAACCTTGAAAAAGAGGAGTGCTTTTACTACTCAAGGTGATAACACTATTAAAAGTTTTGAGAACATCCTGTCTGTTCTCGCAACCCTCCTCCCAGGCTTGGGTCACTGATAACACACCAGAAGGTGGCTTAATGTTGAAACACGGCCTTGTTGCTTGTTCTAGATGATGGTCTTTACAGCAGCAGCACTTTAAAGAGTCTCAGCTTTCATGCAGTTGCATTATTCCACATAAATGTTGTTGTTGTTGGGAATTAACTGAGAAAAACAGTAAACGTCTAGTATGTAGTTCATCTTTTAACCATTTTCTATATAACCTTTGCTCACTTTTTTTAGTCACATTGAAATAAATTGTTGACTTGGACTTTCACAATGCTGAAATGATAATACAGTAAATCAATAAGTTGATTGACCTAAGCTTAACCTAAACTTAAAATAGATTAAAGTGAATAGTTGCAATAACTGCATCAAGTCTGTGACTCACTGACATCACTAACATTTCTTTTTTCTTTTGTGATGCTTTTCCAAGCTTTATCATGGCAGCCTCTTTCAGTGGTTTTATTTTGTGTGGTTACTCCTTTCAGTCTCCTCTTTAGTAGGTAAAATGCTCTGTAGGGTTAAAGTCTGGAGACCGACTAGACCAGTCTAAAACCTTGGGAATTCTTACCCCCAATGAGCCTCTTTGTAGTTTTGGAAGTGTGTTTTGGGTCATTTTCTTGATGCATGATGAAAGCTCTCCCCATCACTTTGGTTGCATCTTTATTTAAATTGACAAACAAAATGTTTCTGTAGAGTACTGAGTTCATTTTATTGCTGCCATCATGTGTGACATCATCAGTGAAGATTAATGAACCCGTCCCAGAAGAAGTCATGCAAGCCCAAGCCATGACATTACCTCCATTGTGTTTCACAGATAAGCTCGTATGTTTGAGATCATGAGTAGATCTTTGCTCACAAGAAAAATAAGCAGGTTCAGACAGCAGTTGCTGTCTTCTTAAATGTGTGTCAGATCCAGATGTAAAGACCTATATATAAAAGCTGAGATGTTGATCTTTTGTCTCATTCATCTTTTAATTTCAAACACAAATGTTTTCAGTCTACAGCAGATGTTTCAATACTTTTTGAGGCGAGTGAAGTGTATATATTTGCATATTTCCTGTCATGGTTATACCAACAGAGACAACTTCCTTAGACGCCCTCACTGTTAAAATCTAGTGGGATGTCAACAAGCAGTGTTCTAGCCAGCAGTTGATCGCCCAGTGCTGCAACTTGACCAATAAACAAAATAACTGTTAGCGACATGAAGTGGATGGATTTGTGTTAAACATTTCTTGACTTTAAAGTGACTATCAGTGGTAGCAGTGGATAATGCTGAGTGATATAACGGGATGGTAAATACATTAGAAGGTTATCTACACAACTGGGGGGCTGGAACGTCATCTAGTGATTAGCTTTTGGCTACAGAATAATCACTCTTAACTGTGCTTTAATCCTAGGCACTTTTCCTGTCTTTCCCCTAATAGATACTCTTCTACCATAGACCCCAATTCCAACTTAATAAAATCTATTATCATTTATTTAACCAAATTCAATGTTGTCTCCAAATAAGTTTTCTTTTTCGTTGCATTTCGGGCATGATTTTGCTAGTCATATGTATCACACATAGTGTGAGCAGTGTCGACAACTGTTTTGTTCGGTGCTGGTAGTGGTTTAAAAGATAAATGTGTTGCCCTGGTGTTGAGTAAAGGGACAGTCTATATGTGGGATATGAAGCATATTACAAAGGTGTAGCAAATGGAACATGTGTTCACGATGGGTTTTTTTTATGAGAGGGGCTTCAGTCTGTGCAACAGTGACTAAAATAATGAATAATAAAGCACTTTTTTAGTTAGGAGAATAAGAGGAAGCAAGAGGATGCTGGGATGAAGGAAGAAAAGGAAGGAAGGAAGGGGCAGATAAAAATCTGTTTCTTCACAGAATGATTTTCTTTTCTTTAATAAACGATTCTCCTGTTTCTGTTTGTGTCATAAAACCATTCATTACATGCCTGCAATGCTGTCTGTATTATGACCTACTTTTTTCATGTAGCTTTTGCGAGTCCAAAACTCACACTGCAAGTTGAAAGCAAGTAAGATGGCAAAAACAAATTGCAGATATGCTTCAAGGGTTAAAGTATTCATTTGGGAGTTTTGGAGGGTGTCCCTTTTTTGTATCTTTGCTCTCCTATGGCCCCCTTATGACTCATCACTGCTGAATTTCCTCAACCAATCAGAGTTCAGCTCTCTGAGGCTGCCTGGCTTGCATTCTCCTCAGTGCAAATTCAGAAAAATCACTGCTCACTGTTCATACTTTGGGTTGCACAGTTCTCTTCAAGCCTGTCTTAAAGGAAAGAAAGCAAGATGTGTGTTTGTGCTTGGGGAGTTTTATTTTTTTAAAAACTTTTCTCAGACTATATATAATTATCAGTTGTGTGTCTTTATATTTAATTATGTCACTAAAATAATGTTACTGCGATCACTGTGACAATAGCATTGTCCATGGGCACAAATGAGCAAATCCATTTTATTCATTTCACTGCAGCTGTGTTTTCCTTGCTGACAGAACATCATTTGACATTTGTTAAAGTTTATTATCTGCCCCTTGGATGTACATTACCCCTGTTGTGATAGAGAAAATATGAAGTCATTAGCTGCTGAACTCAAATTACTTTTTTTATTGCCCATTTATTGCAGTGTTCATTGAATCAGTACCAAAATGTGGATGATATGAGACTAACCCATTACTTTGGCTGACAGAGTGCAGACCAATGCTATTACCAGTAAAGGAAACAAGAAAAAAGAGACCAGATATATTGTATTTCTATCAGTCATACTGCACAAGCCTAATTGACCACTTCTGTCTGTTTTTTTTTCCTCTCCATTTTTCTCCTTCCTCAGGGGTTTGTGGCTGTTGCGGGGCACTCAGGCCTCGGTATAAGAGACTGGTAGACAACATCTTCCCGGAAGATCCGGAGGTGAGAAGTGACTTTTTCTCTTCCTTTAGTAACATCGTGTCTTGCTCCCTTTCATTTTGAAAGTCAGAAAGCCATTTTTCTGCCTTGTGCATTGTTACATACAGAAATCCCTTTCTGATCTGTGGATAACAAACTGCTGTTATTGGACAGTGAGGTTAAAAACTGAGCTTTACCAGATGTAGGTGGTAGTATTTATCTGTGGTCCCTTTGCTTGTAAATATGAAACAGTTATGATAACTTCTCATATTTGGGAGGATTTATATTGTGCTTGTAAGAAAAGACTACATAACTGCCTTCTTCAGAGCTGTTAGTGCCAAACTAAAAAACCTCATCTTTCCTACCGTTTTCCTGATTTACTGAGATCTGATGCCGATGACTCATAAAGGGCATTAATCTGGGCTGAGACGAAGAAGCTGATTTGTTGTTCATTACTGCCTCAGTGCTACTGCAGTAACCCACTTTACCTTTTAGATCTATGGTCTGCAATACAGGGGCATGCTGATACTCGAACCCCCCCCCCCTTCCCGTTTTTTGTGTGTGTGCCTGTGTGTGCCCTTGCTCATCATGCTCCAAATAAAGCTTTCTACACTTGCCTTTAAAATGCTCTGGTTGAGTCTGTAACTAATGGTGCCCCGGCGACCGAGGAATATGAGCATATTTATATATGCATTTATTGGTTTTTTTTCTTCTATTAAGTATTTGATGGGAAGGAAGTTAAATATAATAATGTATTCTTGGGTGGCTTTTCTGTACCTCCCAGTTCACTACTAGTGCAACTTGTCTTAGCTGGAAAAGCAACTAGTGACATGAATGAGGCTGAAGTTAGCTGAATGCACAGCAGCAGAATAGTGGAAACAGAAACTTTTGAAATGAAACAGTAATTATGAAAGGTATTAATTATGCTTGTGCCTTCTCTGTCTGCTCTTAAAAGCCTGTTGATGCTATACACAAGAAGATGTGTGTAGCTACAGTTAAAAGTTAAATTGTCATGCCTGTGTGGCAAGCAGAGTAGAACCAAAATGCAGGATTTTGGAGACAAGGATTCAACTCAGAATTCAGCTTTAATACTGATATCTAACAAAACCCAAAAACTTCTGCTGGGCTAGATCTGAAGAACACTGGGCAGGGAGGCATATAGTAATATACAGAGAAAAACTCAGGGCTTAAATACACACTGGGGTAATGAGGAAAAATGAGAGACACATGGGTACTCAGCTGAATCTAAATGGAAGAAAACAAGACAGAGGAAGCAAAACTGAACACAATGCACAAGAGACAAGGGACTGGCAAAATAAGACATGACTAAACATGACGGACAGCAATGCATACATGAAACATGGAAATCATGAATTAGATACAAATAGGCTATAACCAAGAACATAACTCAGATAACTAAACTAAGAAGGCCGAATGATAAAAATAAAGGACAGAACCAGGAACTGCAGTAACCCACAATAAACGAAGAATCACACACAGACCATGAATAGCAGAATTTAACTGTCCACAATGCAAAACAGACCCAGGACCATGACACAACTTTCAACTAATTTCAGTAAGGTTTGCACTTGGGGATGTTTGCAGAGATGCCCTTTTTACATGAGAATTCAAACACACAAAATCAATGACTAGATCCTGGTTTTGTGCATGCTGTGACATTATCAACGAGGCACTTACACCAAGGGCTATTGTTGATGTTTTTCCTGCTAAAATATCTACTGTGATAATATCCCTTGGTTACACATTTCCAGCTAACTGTGAGTGAGCTGTTATTATACTATTGTGTAAATGGCAAATTACATGCACTTGTAGATTTCCCTTACTTTGTTATGTACAGGGTTCTTGAATTGTACAGTACCAGCCAAAAGTTTGGACCTGCTCACACATGGTGTCCAAACTTTTGACTGCCACCATATAGCTCATTTTATGGGTGCTCGTGTCTTCATCACAGCATTTTACAGAATGTTATCCATATGTATTTGTACAGTGTCTATGAGAATAACATTGCTTTTTCCCGGTAAGGATACCTTCATGTGAGAAACAGAGTACACCCTCTTTCAGTTCTAAGGTTTAAATGTACCAGAACATGATAAAAATAATTTGATGCTTAGTTTTGGCAGTTTGCTGGTCTGGAGCATTCAGGTGAGCTTAGGGAAGCAATTGTTTCTGCCCATCAATCTGGGAAGGGTTATAAGGCAATTTCCAAACAATTTGAAGCTCATCCATCTACAGTGAGAGAGATTACTCACAAGTGGAAAACATTCAGGATGGTTGCCAATCTTCCCAGCAAGTTCACTCCAAGTTCAAACTGTGGAATGCTCAGAGAAACTGGAAAAAACCCAAGAGCTACATCTGTCTCAAGATTTCAGTTAGCATGTTAAGTGGTAAAGTTCATGACAGAGAGACTGAACAAGTTTGGCTTGTTAGGAAGGTTTACCAGGAGAAAATCCTGGCAACATGGCTTAGGCTTGCAAAGTTGGATGTGAACACACCACAAGACTTCTGGAACAATAATCTTTGACAAGATAAAAGTTGAGATGTTTGGTTATATTGCAGAGTGCCATGTTTTGTGAAAACCAAACACAGCTCATCAGCACAAACACTTCATCACATAGCATCAAGTGCAGTGGTTCAGGGGTGATGATTTGGGCTTGTTTTGCAGATACAGGACCAGGCCCATTGACCATGAATTTCTCGGCATACCAAAGTATTTGAGAGTCAAATGTGTGGCCATCTGTCTGACAGCTAAAGGTTGGCTAAAGCTGGGCCATTCAATGGGATAATGATGATAAGCAAAGCAGCAAATCTCCAACAGTATGGCTGAAAAAGAAGACTCAAGGTGCTGCAATGGCCCATTGAAAGTGCAGACTTCAACCTGATTGAAATGTTGTGACAAGGCGTTAAGAGAGCTGTGCATAAACAAATGCCCACAAACCTCAATGAACTGAAGTATTGTTATAAAGAAGAGTGGGCTAGAATTCCTCCACAATGATGCGAGAGAGTGATAAAGTCAAACAGAAAACAATTACTTCAAGTTGTTGCCACTAAAGGTAGTTCTACAAGCTACTAGCTCTGAAACATCGGGGTGTATTGCTTCTGCAGTTTGGCTTAGTTTTTCTTAAACGAATAAAGACACCATGTAATATGTCATGTGTTGTCATTAAGTCATTCTTTCTTTTTTACATGACTGCATTTTGACCTTATTTTTTTTTTCTGGGCTTCTGAATGTAAATGAGATCTCAGTGGACTGCAGATGTTTTTTTAGCTCTCTTTTCCTCCGGACCAAACCAGAGAGCAGTAAAGTAGGTCAAGGGGAAAAGTAGGAGTTAAAACCTGATGATCTAGTTATACCCGTACATTTGGATTTTTGGACATGAATTTGTCACTATACTTGCACAGTTGCATTAGTACAGTAATATTTGTGGAACAGCAGTTTGGTAAATTATCTGTTTGGCCCCTTGATAGTAAAAAGGATATCACATCTGTGAATGTAAATTGAACCGAAGCCTTGTTAGTGAGCATAGTAACCTTGTATCTGATGACTTTTTAAAAAAACTCTGTTTGAACTTCTCCTTCAGGATACTCAAACATACAAAGTCCTACTTTTGCTGTCTCCCTCTGTCACCCACCTAGGATGGGCTGGTCAAGGCTAACATGGAAAAGCTGACGTTCTACGCCTTGTCAGCTCCGGAGAAGCTGGACCGTATCGGAGCCTACCTGTCCGAGAGACTGTCAAGAGATGTGGCACGGCATAGATATGGGTGAGCTTCAACTGCTGTCATTCAAAATAGTCTCTTAAACTCTCTCTTAGCTGCTTGTGCCCTAAGAAATACTGTTTACACAGTTTTTGTATTCATTCTTTGCCACATGTTGATTTTAATTTAAGCCAAACTGAAGCTTGAACATAAAAATTCTGGGAATATTTTGAGGCGGCTTTGCTATTGGTAGTTGGAAAAGTGGTGCTTGTAATAGCCTTTCGTCAAAGAGATTTGCTCTGATCCCTGCACAAGATCTGAGCTCATCAAAGAACTTAAGACTGTGCTATAAAAATTCTCCATAGTATTCTGTGTGTGTGTGTGTGTGTGTGTGTGTGTGTGTGTGTGTGTGTGTGTGTGTATGTGTGTGTGTGTGTGTGTGTGTGTGTG
>VOQJ01013433.1:28057-44333 GCA_015052665.1 Apistogramma diplotaenia | reverse complement strand
GTTGGAAAAGTGGTGCTTGTAATAGCCTTTCGTCAAAGAGATTTGCTCTGATCCCTGCACAAGATCTGAGCTCATCAAAGAACTTAAGACTGTGCTATAAAAATTCTCCATAGTATTCTGTGTGTGTGTGTGTGTGTATATGTATATTCAAAAAGTGACTGTCACTGTGTTCAAAATATAACCAATAGGACATGGAGGAAAGTTGGTCTGTCTTTAAGAAGGAACATGATTGGTTTGGGTCATGTGGTGTGGTTGTGTCTGTTCAGTCTGCACTTACTTCATTTTTTACTGAAGTTGTTTTTTTTTTCCTGATCACCCAGCAGTGATTCTCACAAATGCAAACAGGCTGTACAGATTATATTTACCCTTGGCAGAGTCCAGCTGTGTGCTCAGTATGTCAGCCTCCAGAGTTTGTTTGGGAGAACTTATCTCATATAGATTTCTTTGCCTACAAGGCTGATGGTGCAACGCTTCCTCTCTTTTTCCATTTCAGGTATGTGTGCATAGCCATGGAAGCCTTAGACCAGCTGCTGATGGCCTGTCACTGCCAGAGCATTAACCTGTTTGTGGAGAGCTTTCTGAAGATGGTGCGCAAGCTTCTGGAGTCAGACAAACCCAGCCTGCAGATCCTAGGAACCAACTCAGTGAGTTTCTTGGATTTTATGATATTGTACCAGTGTGATGAGTCCTAGACTTATTTTACATGGTTTATAATGAACCACCCAAATGAAGAAAAACTGGTACCTGCATTTTTTTTTTCTTCTCACTTTCTGGAAGAATAACATTAACATAACATATTTCAATTCCACATAAACTAACATTACTTTTCTTATATCTACAACAGAATTATCTGGCTGCAGTAAAGATTGTAGTAAACATTGGGAAAACGAATCAAGTGGTGCAATGTTGTTGGAAGTTCTCGCATTCAGGATATATTGTTGCAGTTTAAACATAGACAATGTTGTACTTTATAAATAATTTAAAAATCTGGTGTACTTGCCTAGCTGTAATGCGTTCCATCATTTCAGTTACAAGTAGGCTCTTACATGCATGCTGTTGGCTGTTAATGTGTCTTAGTTTCTAAGCTTTCCTGCTGCATCAAATTCTGCCCATTTGAGTGGATTTAGAGGTATTATCTAAAAGTTGACAGGCTGCATTTCCTTTCCTAATGCGATGGCACAAAGTAAAAGATGTTAACCTTGAGAGAAATACTGTTAAGATGAGAGCTCAGCTACAGAGTGGTGGGAAGAGCGAAGTGATGAGTATGATGTGGGAAGCAGCTATCAGCACTGTCCGCCAGGTCAACAGAGGACACATAAAGGAAATCAGATTAGCTGCAGACTACATGGCCATTGCTCTGCAGTAATCTGTGCAGGCTGATGAGACATACTAGCTTCTTACTGCACAGCTTCTCATTATTGGTCTGTCTTGCACATTCTTATAAATGCATATTTAAGACACATAGCAGTAGATGAATTGTGCTAAGTCTTTGCATTCAGGCTCTCTGTGTTTTGCTGCAGTTATTCAGGCAATGCCAGTATGCATGTATGTAGAGCACATTCAGTGCTCATGCAGCAGAATCAGTCCCTTTTCAAAATTGAATCTGTGCATGCCCTGTGTAGATGACAAACTCTGCACCTGCAAGCTGTAAAGTTAGGTAACAGAATGCAACAAAGAGGAAAACTCATACTAAAGACAGTTTCAAGTAAGGCACAAAACTGAGTAGCTTACTTCTTCACTGACTCTAAAAAGACCCGTGTATCCATTTATCACGAGTTTCTGTTTTCAAATAAAATCATTTTTAATGTCATTTTTATGTTTGAATTCACACACCAGCAAAGACATGGAATCACAGACAGAACAGAGGTTTCAGAAAGCCACTTAACTAAAAACTGCAGTGAAACTCCAACATATGTTTGGAGCAGAATCTCAAAATGATGGAGCTTGAAGGGCAAGTATCGATAGCAGCAGCTGCCGCTGTCAAATTCAGGCTTGTGAAACAGATTGTTGTGAGTATCTTAGCATTCTTGCACAACCACAAAGCTGCGTACATACTGGAAGCAATTTGCTCATCACTGTGCATCTGGTTGCCTAGGTAACCTTTTAAGATACTCTTATTGTTAGAGGCTTCAATCGCTGAATTGAAAAAAACTTTATCTCGGGTTTTACCCACTTTGCATTGCCAGTGGTTGTTTTGTCTGTAGTTGCTCAATGCCCTTGACTTTGTATGATCACCATGCTGCTGCGAACCGCTTCCAGTATGGACACAGCTTCAGATCCAGTGCATATTACTCTTACCTCTGTATTGTTTGCTAAACGTGATGGTCCAAAAGCATGTAAAGGTTCCTACCTGTGTCCTGTATGAATTACGGTACAAAAGTGACACCATGTGTACAAGCTGTAAACTACAATAAATTGATGTAAATTACACAAATATTCAGAGCAGATTAATGTAGCTTCTGACCATCTTTGTGCACACAGTGTAGCTCATCAAAAGCAGAGGAAGATTACAGCAGTTATTACACGAGGACTCAAACTTGGCCAGGTTTTGTTGAGCTCTGTTTCACTGATCTAAAACCTCACACTCCTGTGAAATCTCTAACACAGCCCTCAGCACTGGAGTTATTGCTTCTGTCAGCCTGCGTTTACGCATATACAATCTGTGATTGAGAGGAGGCAGGTTGAGGTTTTCTCTGTTCTGTCACCGTGGGTTTTGGACACTATTCTTAAAGCTTTCAGTTAGTTTTAGAGTTTCAGCAAAGTTTCAGCAGAGTTGATACATTAATGCCTTGAAGCTACGCAGCATTTCTGCCAGTAATACCGGGCAGCTTCCAGGAATCAACCGCGGCAGTAAATTGCTGCAGCAGCTGAGCAGCTTCAGAGGAACAGTTATCGGCTCACTTCATTTAATTTGCTCAAGGATACTTCATTAAATTTCAAAAACCCACTCTATGCAGTCGTTCTCTACACAGGAAATGATTCAGCAGGGACGTCATTCGATGTTGATTTTTTTTTTTGTGAACACTGAAGAAATTTTGCTGTAATTATTATTTTCTTTACTGACTTTTTATGTTGTAATTCTGTAAATCATAGTATCATGATCTGAGTTGATTCTAAAGAAGTTCACTTCATAATCTATTAATTGGAGAATCGTGTGAAGCTTAATGTCAGGCTGTTTACTTGGTGACATTTTCTGGCCCAGTGGGAAAGCCTCCCACTGCCCTGTGTTTTTCCACTCTTAATCCAGTGTTACGGGGCTCTGGGTTCACTTTAATTTAGCTGATATTCACCACTGAGATTTAGAGTTCTTCTACTGAAGAGGGTTTAATCAAGTCAAAATAATCTCTTAATAAACTTGGGCTTTTGAGGAGTGGACTTATTACTTTAAATCTTTTGGGCTATAGTGTTTCTGTATGAGATTAAAATGAATGTTTTTTTTATTCTATTGTCAGTTTGTAAAATTTGCCAACATAGAAGAGGATACGCCATCGTACCACCGCAGTTATGACTTTTTCGTGTCCCGCTTCAGCGAGATGTGCCATTCAGGCTACGAGGACCCAGACATCCGCACAAAGTACGTGAAGAAGACGCTTGACTGTGAGACAGAAATGTTAAATAGCCGCTATTCTTAGAGTACATTGTTTTTTTTTTCTTTTTTACACTTAAGATTTCTTTTGAAGTCATACTTTTTATTGCTGAAAATAGACTGTAGCATCTTTTGACAAGTGAAATATAGCTTTCATGACATGATAGAAATAACACAACAGAGCAATGAAAACACAAAGCTTGATAAAAATAGAATTTTCTAAGTATGGTTTACCTATTTATAGTCTGAATAATCAGTCACATTATTTCTGTGTGTGTGTGTGATGCTGTAAGGATCCGCATGGCAGGTATCAAGGGGCTGCAGGGTGTGGTGAGAAAGACGGTCAATGATGAACTGCAGGCCAACATCTGGGACCCTCAGCACATGGACAAGATTGTCCCCTCTCTGCTTTTCAACTTGCAGAGTGGAGAGCGTACCGAGAGGTGAGTGCTAAAAGGAAAGACAGATGGAGATTGCATATGTAATAGAATAGAAACGCTGCCTTAGATTTTCAGTGTAATATTATATATTAAACAGCTTATATTTTGCGGCATAACCCTTTTGGTTTAACATCTATAAGTGAGGCATTTTTTAAACAAAATTACGCCAAAAATACAGATGCAGCGTGTGAAAAAGTAAGTAAACACTCACTGCTTTCATAGGAATTAAGATGAGTAGCAGTGAAGCGTTGCTAATCAAACAATTTGCACCTCAGCAAAGACTTCTGGGACAATGTCGAGACCAAAGTCACTGTTTGCACAGCATCATGTTTGGCAAAACCAACACAGCATTTCAGCACAAACATCTCATACCAACTACTAAGGGTGTTGGTGGAGGTATGATGATGTGGGACCTGGACACCTTTCTGTTGCTGAGTCAGCCATGAGCTCTGTGTTCTCGAGTCAGATGTGGGGCCACTGGTTTGATGGCTAAAGGTTGGCTGAAACTGGTGGATGTTTCTGTAGCTAAAGTGTAGAACAAAATCATCTCCATTATTTTATTTCTGAAATGAATATTTATCATGTAATATAATGCAATCTTGTTCTTTTCAAGTCCCTTAGCCTACAACTCATGTCATGTATCTGGGTCTAGGCTGCTCACAAAGCAGCTCAAACATGCCATCTAATATTTCGAGAGAAAGCTGTTGAGTTAAAACTGGCCAGTGTTGACCTGCCTGCCTTAATAACACAATCCAAATATGCTGCAGCCAACTGGTGTTGTTTGTCTCACATTAGGCCATGTTTGTCCTGGCTGTCTAGCCAGCCATCACCCATGTCATTCATCATCACTGTCATTACCGACAGCTCTGTTTCCCCTTTTGGACATCTGGTAGCCCACCCAGAGCATCCCAGAACCAGAAAACCAGGATATATAGTGAGGATTGCAAAGAGGAAAAAAAAGCAGTGAATGTGAAAGAGGAGAGCACAGACAGAAATATTGCAATGGGTGGAGAATAAACGCTCAGAAACACAGAGGTAGAGGATGTCAGGATGAGAGAGAGTTTCAGCAGGCTGGAGCCTTTATTTCCTGGCTGTATTCCACATACGAAAATTCACTTTGACGTCAATGCCGAGATCTGAACGTTAAAAAGTGAAGGGGGAGGGCAGAGAAAAGAACATTAGGAGATCTAGTGAACGATAGGTAATGGAAATTAGAGTGATAGAAATGGGAGAGTTATTCAAAGAGAGAGACAGAGACAGATTTAATGCAACAGGGAGTCACATTTCATTCTCAGCTTCTCTCTGCTGTGTGTTATACCCATGCTGCGCATCCTCATTTCCTCTCACACTGAGTCTGGATCGTCATTACCCATAGCAATCAGTACAGAGTCTAATTACCTTACATTTGATGCATTTTCAAGCCATGTAAAGATCAGCTTTAGTCAACTTTCTGACAGCTGGGACTTTACTTCTGAAAGTTTATTAGCGGAGATGACAGAAGCTTAACAGAAGAGCACATACAGTGTTTGTTTTTAATGCGTGTAACACTTGTTCCTCTGAGGTGAGCCTCATCCTCCATAGACTCAGAAACAGCACATCTGAGATCAGCTGTAGTAGGCTTTTTCAGATACTGGTGATGTTAATTTGTCCTCACAGCAGATGCTTCCTCAAGAGAGATTTTGCAGTATGAAACATCCTCAGGATAAAGACATTCCCTGTCAGGATGGTTTGCAACTACTGAACAAATAAATAAAACGTTAAACAGCATGATATTATTTTTTTCTTTTCAGCTCAGAGAAAATATCAGGAAAAAAAAACTTCTTCACTGTATCTTTAAAGCTGTGTACTCTTACTGCTTTAGAGTATTTTGCTTTATTAAAAATTTTTCAGTAGTTGCCTGTTTTAGTTTTGAATAGACAAAAGGGGGCAGGAGCTCGCATTGGCTCCACAGCTACAGCAGGCGAGATGAAAGAGTTAGGCTGTTAATAAATAATGTCATCATTGGTGGACTACCCGAGGCTAGTCATGACCAAGATGGAGCTACGGCGGATGTTTTTAACTATGCATGAGCATGCAGAAGGGGCTGGACACGGTGTGAGCGACAGAACGCTTCACACAGCGTTCATGTGTACAAATTTGGACACAGACAAGTAATACGTAAATGCGTACATGTACAATAGTTAGCCCTGTCACTTCATTTTCACTGCAGAGGGTAAAGACAAACTGCAGAGAGTAAAGTCACCTCAGGAATACCGGCTGCAGTGATTAAGCCATCCAGGCTGTGTATTTGTGTAAGAAATAGAGCCTTTGTTGAAATGTTATTACATGAAGTTAATTTCAGTGCCTTCTCTGTTCTCTGTGTTCTCTCTCCTTGTCTGCACCCTCCCAATTTGCCTTCGCCTGCCTCACCTCACCTCCTCTCCTCTCCTTTTCTGCTTCCTCACCCGCATCGCTCCCTACCAGCCGCTCTCCCTCTCCGCTGCAGGCATCGGAGAAGGAGAAGGAAAGCCCGGTGGAGCTGACGGAGCGCTGCTTTAGGGAGCTGCTTGGACGAGCCGCCTATGGCAACATCAAGAATGCCGTCACGCCCGTGCTGATGTGAGACAACCAAAGTGCCGTATTTATACAAAATATCCTCTGTTTATGATGTGCTCTTGCATGCAGTTGTTTTTATGCATATCGACTAAACCTGAAGGGGAACGCTGCATGTCAGGGTTCTGTTAGCGCATTTTTATCCTTATACTGATGGGCCCACGGGGCCGCAGCAAGGTCAGTGCAAGGTTATGGAGTTGTTCTTGACTCAGTGTGACTGCATGATTTACAGATGGAAGATTGTGTATTACTGCATTTATTGTTGTTAGGTTGTAATCTTAGTGAAATTATGCTTTTAATTCTGCCAATGCATTGGGGATTGTCTGCTTTCTTGTAGAGCTATCATCCATCTTTTTTAGTTTGTTTTTTTAAATTTAGTAAGTTTAGTACTTGTCTTTTGACTGTGGGGTTAGGTTAATTCATGATTCTCAGTTGGCCAAAGGTGTGAATGTGAGGAAAATGGATTTTTTCTTCCTGAAATGAAGTGTTTTATCTGCCTCAGCGTTTTCCTGCCCCTGTATGTGCCTTTTGTGCCTGTGACGGTCTTAGTTCGGTTAGCAGGTTAATCGAGCCATCTGCTTTATGCTCCTCTTGGTTTCTCTGAGTCTCATCTCGGGTTTATGATTAGTGCAGCTTTTTCTGTTAAAGTTTGGGTATGTGATGGAAGTTGTGGCTGACATTTCAGTTGTTAGGTACATAAGTTAACAGATACCAGTACTAGTATTCCACATATTTGCAGGTGTGGCTAAATGTAGTCTGCAAGAAATTATGTTGATAGGGGTTTTAAAAATGGACAATTTCAGGTACTTTAACTCTGTAATGTCTTAATGTCTGGTTATTTTATTTCTGTTCCCACATTATCTTTGCACAGTTTAGTTTACATTTATATTTTTTAAGTTTTCAGTCATCCATTTTCAGTTTTTTTTCAGTCTCAGTGGTCATGTGCTCGGCGAGACCCATGTTTGTTTATCCATCACTCTCCACATTTCTGTCTGTTTCATGCTTTAGTAATTTATGTGCCACTGCCCCCGACCTTCTGTCTATACATACACAGGAAGTGTGTCACACTCCAGCTGAACCAGCTGTTCAGTAGAAATGACCTTGACTATCTTTTTGCAGTCCTGATTGCTTTCATTGTTTTTGGGTATTTTATTGCATTTTTTGCAACTTCTATTTTTTAATATCACAGTGAGGAAAATGTTATTATGTAATTACTGATTGTAGACTGTGAACAAGACATTATAGTAAATATTTATCCGTGCATTAGTAACTATTTTGCATTTGTTTCTAAATGGTACAAAAGTGATGTATGACGTCTGGACTAACTGCACTCTGCCTCACTGTTCTGCATCATTTGTGCCCCTCTGTTATTACATCCTGTATATCCTCTCTGTTCGTAACCTCACAGGCACTTAGATAACCACTCTCTATGGGAGGGAAAGACCTTTGCAGTGCGTTGCTTCAAGATCATCATGTACTCCATTCAGGTGAGTGATACAGTGCCATGATATCCTTCACAGCCTTACCCTCACCTCTTTTTCTCCTGTCTGCTGATTTCCTTACAAGGTTAAAATGAAATCTGGAAACATTTTGTGTGAATTTATTACCATCGTGGTTTTTTATATTTGCAAGTAGTTAGTGAATGTTTTAGTGGTGCAAAGAAGAATCATGCTTCAATATTCATGGAGTTCTCACTGATTTTAAATTGGGTATCAGCCTGTTTGCTCACAGCTGTGGTTCATTTTGGACCTGAATGAAAAATGCAAGTCAGTGAGTCAGTCGCAATTGCCAGCATCCAGTTTTTAGTTTGCCGTCTAATTAAGAGTGTTTCTTAAACGTGCCAGTTTTCCATCACTTTATCACTCACTCTTTTACTTCCTTGTCTTTAAGTCAGTTGGGTTTTAATCAGTAATTTCTTCTTCTTTTTTTTTTTTCCAGTCCCAGCACTCTCATTTAGTAATCCAGCAACTTCTCGGTCACCTGGATGCTAACAGCAAGAATTCGGCCACAGTGCGAGCTGGAATAGTGGAAGTCTTGCTGGAAGCAGCTGCCATTGCAGCCAGTGGCTCTGTAGGTGAGTTACATGCATGCAAAGCACCGGCTGGCAAGTCGTAAAGATGATAGAAACGCAATCCATCAAGTAATTTTTAATTTGCAGTGAACAGATGTTTTGAGAATAAACTGTGTGTTTGCAGGTCCTACAGTACTGGAGGTCTTCAACACTCTACTGCGGCAGCTTCGTCTCAGTGTAGACTACGAGCTGACCGGCTCGTATGACGGCAGCACCAACATCGGCACCAAGATCATCAAAGCTCACGAGGAGAGGCAGCTGCAGGAGGCTGTCATCAGGACCATTGGTGAGTCTGTGTGTGTTTTTTAAGTAGTTAGTGAGTGTATAGTAGGCACCACTTGACCATGCCTGTGTGTGTCAACTAGACAATTAAACATTGCTTGGCTTTTTAATTGTGGTCAATTTTTATCATTCTTAAGTTTAGGCTAATCGATTAGTTTGTGTTTTTAGTTAATGAGTCCCTATGGGGAACATCACCGACTACTGCTGCAAATCTTTTAACTGGTTCAATCTTTAAAATCATCGTAACTGTCTGATCCACGTTCACACTGGGTTCTTTTCTTTTCAGGTTCATTTGCCAACACTCTTCCAACTTACCAGAGGTCAGAGGTCATGCTCTTCATTATGGGAAAGATTCCTGTCCCTGGAATTCACCTTACTTTGCCCTCCTCAGACTCTGGGTATGTTAAGTCACAATCAGTATTTCCCTGTATGGTCAGGCATGGTAGCAAACCTAAGGTCAGTTTAATTTGCTGCTTGTTTTTCCAGGCCTGAGGGCACCAGGATGATTCAGGTTATGTTACTCAAGTCCTTAGTTCAGGTAAGTTATCATTTCTGAATGATTTAACTTCTTTAAGAAACTTTCAAAATAAATGTGGTTCTTCATGAGTGTTTGAAGAATGACATGAATGAAATGCTTATGATTATCAATTTAATAAATACCTGAATATAAAATCAGTGGCCTTGTTAGACTTTATGGCCAAGTTCTTGATCTTCGACAGTGAAAGTCTCAGAACTCGTGTCCCTCAAACTAATGTGCCCAAATATTTTGTCACTCATACATGGAAGTTATGTAGCTTGTAAAATTAAAACCACACTGTGGTCCCCTTGATTTTTGATTTTGAGTTTCATGTTCAGTATCATAATCTAGATATGGGATTTGATCATCCATTCTTAGGTAACTGCAGGTTTCCAGACTACCAACATGCTGACGGCGCTGCCCAGCTCTTTCTTGGAGCCCCTGCTGTCCTTCTCTCTAACCGAGGATCCAGAGGTCCGTCTCTTGGTGCTGCAAATCCTCCTCAGCCTAATCGACAGGCATGACAACAGGCCCAAGTTCGCCAATATGAGGTGTGTGGTTGTGTAGGCAGGAGGTTTGAAGGGCTGAAATGTTTTCATACTTCACTTACCAACCTGTGCTAGTTACAGTTTGATTCTCTTCTGTCTTCTTTCTGTGCAGCAGCATCTCGGACATCTCTGTGCTGAAGCTCAAAGTTGACAAGTGCTCCAGGCAGGACAATTTATTCATGAAAAAGGTACATTTTTATTTATCTAGCAGATAACCTGTTCTAGCTGCTGAACAATATCCCCCCGAATAAAGTATATTCATATTTACTTGAGATAGTTTTCTTAAAAATAATTTTGACAAGTCTTCACACCTGCAACTGTAACTGCATTGGCATCTTGTTCCATTGACCCTGTGCTTCATCATTCACAGCATGGCCAGCAGTTGTATCGACACATCTACCTGGGCTGTAAGGAAGAGAGCAGCGGCCGGCAGCACTATGAGACTCTCTTTGCTCTGTTAGGTCTTCTCAGCGTGGAGTTGGCCAATGAAGAGGTGGTGGTGGACCTGATTCGCCTCGCACTTGCCTTGCAGGTATAAATGTATAATTTTAAGTAGACCCCCCCCCCTTCCTCCCTAGCTGCATTTATCTACTGCATTGATATATCAAGATGGTAAATATCCTAATGGATTCTTGCTCATGTGTCTTCGTATCCTGTGCAGGACCTGGCTCTGTCCACCGACGAGGCTCTGCCTGTTTATAACCGCTGTGCTGTTCATGCCCTTGTCGCCGCCTACCTCAACCTCATTTGCCAGCTCACCACCGTCCCAGCCTTCTGCCAACACATACACGAGGTGTGGGTCCGAGCCTCTTCGTGTGTCTGTGTTTTAATGCTGCGTGTTTTTAAACTGGCCTTTTCTCTGCCTTTCAGGTAATTGGGGTGAGACAGAAAGAAAGTCCTTACCTTTTGCCCGAGGCCGTGTTTGTTGAAACTCCAAAGTATGTACCAGGCTCATATTTTCCTCAAATCACAAGTGTTGCATTTTAATAATGTAAATTCACAATAATAATTGGAAATGACTACTTTTGAATTGATAAAGACTGCCTGAATTTCCTTTTTATTTCTAGATTATCTTCTTCAGTGGACAAAGTGGAAGGGGACGTATTGTTCCTCCAGTCAAAGATCACAGAGAGCCTTGGAGGAAGTGGTTATAACACAGAGAGACTGGCTACACCTTATGTCCCTCAGTTTACTGGTAAGGAGTCTAAAACTAGTCGTCTGGATGCCAAAACTTCAAAGTCTCCGTTTCTCTATGTTTTCATAATTTATATTTCGTTAATGCCACTGTCCCAGTGACAGCTGAGATTGTGAGTATTTTTATTTTCAGGGTGACCATCGATCTGTCTGCCTGTTCATGTATCCCTCAAATTCTTTAGGGAATTGCTTCAAAATTTGGACAGTTAACCATTTGGACACAAAGATAAACCAGTATAGCGGTCATTGAAAAGGTCACCGTGACCTCGCATAAAGAGGTGTTTAGCCATAACTCCAGAATTCATATTCGTATTGAAAATGTGCTTCAAACCGTTTTCTGCACTTCCAGATGAGGACCGTCTGTCCAAGAGAAAGAGCATCGGCGAGACCATCTCACTTCAGGTGGAGGTTGAGTCCAGAAATAGCCCAGAGAAAGAAGAGGTAAAAGAAAGTTTTGACAACGTTAAAATGGTCTAGTTCCCAAGTGTTTCACTTATAAAGAAATTATTTAAATTCTTATTTTGTTCTACAGAGGACTCCAGCGGAGGAGATCACATTTGAAACTCTTAAAAATGCCATTGGTAAATACACTCTTATCTTCGTTTGCAAAGCCTTTTTATTGATTGATGGACCTTTTTAATGTGCTAGAAATAGAATTTAGTTAACTTTGTTTTTCATATGTCGTCAAAGCATTATAGCAGAGAAAAAAAGCCCACATAACCCCTTTCGAATGAAAAATCGGGTAATTGTGTTTCCACTTTGAGGTTCAGTTTCCACTTTATATTGTTTGTCTCCCTCTAGTGGACAGTGTGGGTATGGAGGAGCAGGAGAGGGAGCGGAGGAGACAAGTGGTGGAGAAGTTCCAAAAGGCCCCCTTTGAGGAGATAGCTGCCCACTGTGGTGCCAGGGTATGGAAAACCCTCTTCTTTTTTTTTTAAATAAAGGAAATAAATAAAAAAAACTGCCTTAAATTAATTGTTTTTTAATGTTTTATGTCTTGTCTAGGCCACACAACTGCAGAGCAAACTAAATCAAATTTTCGAGATCACAATCAGGTAATTGTCAATAATGATTTAGGTGGCATTGATCCTGACTATCAGGATCATGAGTTTTGGCTCTGACCGCTTTCTTTTCTTCCTCTTTCTGTTCAGACCCCCTCCCAGCCCGTCTGGAACCATTTCATCAGGTTACGGCCAAAGCCAGAGTCGATCTGTCCCCATTTACGAGATGAAGTTTCCTGACCTTTGTGTTTACTGAACCACAAAGTCTTCAGTAACACAAGCATACAGTAAAGCCTTCAAGGACAGAAAAGCGATTTGGAAGGGCAACCGATCTTCACTGTAAAATCGTCTTGACCGTGGAATCAAATGGCCACAGTGCATAAGGAACAAACTCAGCTGCAACTAAAGAACAAGCCACCTCTTGATTAACTTAGCGGTCTAAGATTTTCTTTTAGCCTTTTGATTGCAGCCATAACAAGCTGGCCAGTGTCAGTGAATTAAGCAGTAAAACAAACATATTTCACTCACTTCTCCTTGGGCCTGAGTCACACAGGCCTAGAGACTGGGCATAGGCCCTCGGCAACCACCGGTTGCCATGGAAAGATGTGTAATCTCTGATCAGTTGGTGCCGGCAGTTGCTGGGTGAAATCAATTGCAAAGAGGGTGCTCCACCAAAACCCTCCTTGTGACTGCTGTGGTTGGTAGCACATTACCGCAGTCACCTGTAGGTTGCATGGAAGATGCCAACTTGCATGCAAACCCTTGCTAACTAACCACCGAGCTTTAGTGAAACGTGGCTAAACCGTGACGCAAAACCAGAGATGGAGACTGTTCGCCTTCAGATAAAAGTTGTGCCTCACCACTGAAATCAGCAAGTTTCAAAAGATGCAGCTTTTACTCTGAAGATGTTGCACCCTCAGCAAGGCAAGCTGGTGTTTTCTGTGCAAACTTCAGGCAGCTGTGCTGATCTGCTAGTGATCAAAGCAATCACAAGGACGGCTTCACTGCTGCGCTGTATACCATTTTGCAACTAAAGAGGGATATGGTGCTTCACCTAGCAGCAGCAGCAGCAGCAGCAGGAAACCTCCTGGAACCGCTCCCAACCAGTCACTGAATACACATTTTACTCCACTGACCAGTAACTAGTCTGCTAGTAACTAATTAGCTAAGTCTGTGTAATCGGGGATTAGCAATTAATTTTACTGCTGGTTTCTAGGTGGTCTCCAACTGGTCTCCAGGCCTGTGTGACTGGGGGACTTCGATGTCTGTAGAAACTCCACTGGTTGGATTTTCAAATTAGAAATTGCCAAGAACTGTGAGAGAAAGCGTGAAATGTTATTTATCGTCTTGAGAATGTGTCGAATCGTTGCATGACCACAGCTGGAAACCTTTTGACAGCACTACAAATTCCTGGGCATTTTTTGTTCTGTTTAGTTTTGTTTACTTGTTTGTCCCTTCCAGGCTGCAGTACTACCTTTGATCACACAATTAGATCGACTAACCCTTCCTATATATTTTTTATGGTTTTGATGAGCAGGAGGAGTGTATGTCGAACTGAAGCATTTTAGGTTACTTGACAGTGTATTTGTGTGTATCTTTGATTGTTAGCTAGGTAGACATAAAGGTAATTATCTGCATCTCCCACAGCACTTGGCTCTTGAGCATCTATCTTTTATGCTTCATTATAGCTTGGTTTTGCCTTCTTAGTGTTGGCCAGAAGTGCTTTTTTTTTTTCTTCTTTGTTTCTTTTACCAAAATATTAGTCTAATTTAAAAA
The DNA here is from genome assembly GCA_015052665.1 of Apistogramma diplotaenia. Lineage (NCBI taxonomy): Eukaryota > Metazoa > Chordata > Actinopteri > Cichliformes > Cichlidae > Apistogramma > Apistogramma diplotaenia. The sequence goes on along the minus strand of VOQJ01013433.1, from coordinate 30,326 downwards.
TTAGCTAGAACACATTTAACAGCACATTGCATCAGTCAAGACCACGCTGAAGGATTTACAAGAATGTTTACCAGGCCAAATGCTAAACAAAAGAACTTATTTTTTCCCCCTTTCCATATAAATGTGTACATACAGAGGAATATATAAATCTTTAAGCTGAGCTACAGCATAAGGATGTTTATGTGTGAGTGTGTATATAACTATATGTATATTCTGATTTTAGACTGCCTCTGCACTGGTTGCGTTCGTAGATAAAGGAGAAATCCAGGTAGATATTCAGATACATAATGTTAAGATCTCCAATAAGTTACCAGCAACACATGAAATCACAGTGTCTGAGGAGCTCACAGGTGAAATTTGCATCAACTCAAGGCCAGAATGTCCCACCAACTAATGAAGGGTTACTGAGCTGATGCTGGCAAAGCAGGTTAAAAAAAAAACTCAGACTGGTTTCATTGCTGTCATCCTGACCTATGTTGCTACCATTACACTCTCAGTCCTGCTGGAATGAGTTTGCACTATGATTTTTGTACTATACAGCAGCTTTTAAGCTGCACGTCTCAGCAAGATTCAAATACATCTAAAACCCATTGTGTGCGCACAGACACACACACACACACACAGGTATACAAACAAAGTATGATGGCAATAATTTGGCACGAGTCTGGCTAACACAGTCCAACTTTAGGTAGCAGATCATACTGGTGCGTTTTAAGTTGTGCCTGCTGTTGTGGTGGTGCTGTGACGGTTCAGTTTTGTGGCATTTCGAAGAGCCCACTCGTTGCTCTCTGTGTGTCTCTGTGCTGCTTCTGTGAGCGAACCGCACCGATTCCAGCCATCCTGCAACCATCTCGATCAGGGTAGAAGATGGTGTGTGGTTCATCCCTGTCACGAGCTGCAGTTTGACCGGCTCAGTTTGTTTGTTTTTTTTTTCAATGTCATGTCCTGTGTGTATCTGTATCTCCACATGCCAGTGTATAAGATTGTCTGTTCATGTTTACTCTTTTTATCAGCGTGTGAGTGCGCATATTTACGTGTCTGTGCTAACACTCGTACAGGTGTGTGCGTGTCTGTCATTGTAACCGAAGACCAAGCTCTCCAGACGTGGTTTACAGTTTTTGTCCTGTGACTCTTTCTACCATGTTAATGCAGAAAAAGCTACTTAACAGCAGCGTGCGGCTGTTTAAACCTTCCAGTGACACCTTGTAAAATTGTGTTTTCAGCATCTTGAACTTGGCAGTGAAGACCTGTAAATCTATCAGTCCGCGTGTCCTCATTGCATCGTGTATTATAATATTAACTGACGGTAATCCAAACTTAATTTTTGTCATTACATGTCTGGTTAATAGGATCTGTTTACAATGTAGTGCTGTAGGTCGAATCTATTCATTCTGTGAACTTTGCACTTTAAAAACTGGAATACCTAGTGACAAAGGCAGCTTTTACATGGAGAAAATGCCTTACGCGTGTCATACCCGACTTTGCATGCTAGTTGATGTTGCCGTGTTGTACAATAAATTTATCTCTAACCATCAAAGGCCTGCCCTGGTTTGAATTTGCTTTCTAATGCGCGCTCTGTGAGGTGGAGAAGTTGGAGAAACCCGCGATGACTCATTAATACCAGCACCAGTGTGATCTCCAGCTGAGCCGCAGTGATTGTTTGAATTACCTGCTGTTGAGGTCGTCTGAGTAAGTGGTTCCAGTGGCACATTTTCCCTGTACTGTAGCATTCAGCAGAATCTGATCACCCTTTCCTACACGCTCGTATTCATGTCACAGCATATGAAAAATAGAAAACAATTCTGATTTCACAGTAGGCTGCAAAAAGTCTCCTAAGAGTTGAGAATTGTTTAAAAAATGTTAATGAAGCAGTTAGAACTGAGAGTCCTGCTGATTTTCTGTGGTAGTGCCTGCAGCTCTGTGGATCACAGCCTCAGTCTGGCTGCATTTTCATTAAACGTTTATGGCCCCCCGAGAGTAAAATGCAATAACTTGCATGCAATATGCAATAATAAAACTTGTAAGTCTTGTGACTTTTCTGTTAGTCTTGGATCTAGTTTTGCTTACACTCCAACTAAGCAAGAACCTCACAGTTCAGTTTCTCCAGATTTGGATGAAAGCCTAAAGCCTTGGACTTTATTCCAATGGAGATCATCACTAATGAATGGGCTTAACAAGCTGCTAAACACCAGCATGCTCGACTTTATCTCAAGCTACCACAGTAAGCCTGGCTGTGGTTTTAAAAGCGCCTGGGTAGATTCTTCTCTCA
>VOQJ01013431.1:5868-16059 GCA_015052665.1 Apistogramma diplotaenia | reverse complement strand
AAAAAAAAAAAATATATATATATATATATATATATATATATATATATATTTATAAACTTTTTTCCCCCAACAATAATCTCTAATGTCACCAATGCACAAGCATCACAGTCAACCGCAGTTTGTTATCCACTATTTACTGATCTCTTTCTCATAGATCTAAAGGCACATATCACTTGAGTCACTTTTCCTATTAAAACACTAGCCAGCTGAGCAGTCTTTGGGACTGGCATGCTTGCCATGTCTCCCTCAGGAAAAGAGAAAACTGTTTTCCCACAGGTTTTTACACCTTTTCCTTCTTTCATCCATACAAAATCAAGAGCAATTAGGCCTGCTATAATCCACGAGGCATCTTTTCCACGTATCCAGAGGTTTTTCCTTACTGTTGTCACATGTGTTTATTATAAGTAAATTGAAGACCTTTTCGTATCCTGTAGATGTGGCAAAAGTGTGCACACTTTGTGAATACTGCATTGACTTGATTGGTTCTTTTTTTTTTCAGATCTTTGTTTCCAGATATAATCATGTCTTTTAAAATGCTCAAACTTTATTAGCAGCATGTCTTTCTTTTGAGCAAGATTGCATCTAATTTTGCTAAATATTGTGAAAACCTGTATTTTTTTAATCTTTTCGAAACTTGTAGGTGTTGCAGGTTCAGTACAGTAACCTCTGGGTCTCTTTACAGGAACTAGATTCCCTGGCTCAGCTATCAGATTCCCGCTTCAGCCACTACCAGGGTCACAATGCCTTCAGAGAGAAGTATTTCAGTGGACTGAACAAAAAGTGCGCCAAGGAGAACAACAGATCTGACGTCGGTGGGGACTGAATAAATCAATGGGATGAAAAGAGAACTTTTTAATCAGCACATTGTTGTTGGTGCTTTCAAAAGGAAAACAAGTTGCCTAAATTTTTAAATCAATTTGTTTTTTATTTCTTTGCAAATAAACCAAAAGAAAAAAATTAACTATCTTTCCTACGTGATTCTTTTTATAGTGTAAAATTAGTTTAGGGAAATGCATCTCACATGAATATTTTCTAATCTATCTTGTATGGCTTTTATTTGTACAATATGGCTGTTTAGAAGATGAATTGTAAGAAGTTACTGGACTCCAAAACATGGATCTTAAATGCTCCATAATGCAGGTTCATGTGTTTACATTTTACCCTGCGGGTGTCATCATCACAACACAGATTTGCCAAAACCACACAAGTGTTTTCACACTTTTCATTACCACACAACTGGTCTTTATGTGTAAATTTGGAACATTTTCTAATATTTACTAAGCTTTTACCTCCTTACGATGCTAGTGAACCTTCTATATCAGCTCTGTCAGTGTAATAGGCTTTTACATTTACTCTGTCGTACAGCCGGCATATTGAAGAAAAAAATATACATTTACAGCCATGGTTCTGCTTTAGCTCAGAGCAAGGGAGCATGTTTAGGTGGCCTCCCCATGCAGGCAAGAGCTCAAATCACAGGGCGTCCCCACCTCTCCACCACTACAGTTAGTCAGCAGCTTTTGTTGTTTTCCGACCACAGTTTACATGCAGCCTGGCTCATTACTCATCTCCTGAGAGCGACGTAGCAGGCCTTCATGTGCATTACCCCTTTGCTCTGTTTATCAGTTGGGCCTCTGCCTTTCCACCACACTTCCCTTTCACCCTGCTTCACAGGGAGAGTTCCTGGCACCATCACATGATACCCGGCTCGCCATCGTTTGCGGTGCGTGTTGTTTACAGTTCCCACAGCAGCGTTTTGTTGTCCATCATCATCAGGCAAAATCAAATTATTCCACAAGACACAAACCTCGTCGTTCCTTACTTTTCACTTCTGCCCACTTGCTCTTTGTGTTTTCTTGCCATGTTCACCACAACAGAAGACCCCTGTTAGTTGGCGATGGTAGTTTTAATGCAGATGCTGTCTGTTGCTGTGTCTGAGCAGTGCTATGTGTGCTGCCACAATCCAGCGATAAAACGTGTTCTCAAGAGCCCTCAGTCTCCAATGATGCAGACTATAATTAGGGAGAGGGAGGGGAGGGTATGTAGGGGTCGGGGGGTTCCTCTCTACACACCGCGTAATGCTGTCCAGACGCTGAGGAAATTCTGTTTGTGCCCATGTTTATACATGTGTGTACTTGTGAGATCTGGTTTTGTTTTATGTTGGATGCTAACTGCAGCAGAGCAGTTTCCTGATGTCGGTCTGTGATAATAAAATGATTTGAGACCTAACTTGTAAATATACTCATACTCCAAACATTGGTTGGCCTGATAACTACAAAGATGCCTCCCTCTTTACTTTCTCTTATATTCTCTGTAGTGATATACATATCATTTAGTGTGGTTCTTCTCTTTGTACTAAATCCTTTATCCCTCTCCATTTTATCTCCAGCAGTTCTACTTTTCACCTCCTCATTTGGTCACCTCTGCCCTTTTCCTCCTCACTTTGTTTCTCCAAGAGGGACCCCCTGAAGGAGTAGAGGACCACTGTTTTGGAACAATGACTCCTGATTAAACTCCCCTCAGTCTGAAAGCGACCTTCAGCCTGCTGAATCAGCTGACACCAAAGGGCACACTTAGCACGCTTGCATACAATCTGTAACTTAAACCTATTTATAATCTCATAATTTCCAATCTCATTGTACATTCAATATAATGAAAAATAAGGCATTCTATTCTATTCTATAAACAACAGAGAAACTGACCCTTTCACACTCTATGAAATAAGTGCAGTCAGACACATTTAGCATTTTGAGTGTAATTATGTGTCAAGAAAAGAAATGATACTTTACTAAGTAAGTATTTGGATAAAGCCTCCAAATTAGAACACAATGGATTAGGGCTATAATGTTATTGTGACGTCTACATTTATTTTATATTTTCATTAATCGTGGGAGGATAACCCCATCTGTGATGGGTCTTGTTTTCAGGGGTGAACATATTTGTTCCTCAAGTTTTTTTACTTTTTACATTTCCACATTTCCTGCCTGTTCTGATCCTTATACTGATGATTATTCCTTATATTGAGACAATAATCATCAAAATGAAGAAACTTCTTTCTGTTTGGAGATAGTCAAGGTTTTCACATTTGAAAAACAAGTAGCCTGAGAGGCAACTTAATACACAGAGGGGAGGTCAATGTGACATTGTTGGCCTCTTCAATCTGCTATGTGTTTATTCAGGTCAATCCAAGCATTTAATTATTTGAATATTACCATTTTGTTTATTAATAAACATGTTTCTTTCCAACACATGCCAGCACAGTTAGCATAGTCCATGGTGAGGCTCAGAGGGCTGCTGCCTCACCGCTTGTCTTCTCTTAGTATTTGAGCGGTAAATGTGAAAATTCTGCGATTTTGAAAAAAAAATCTAAAAATGGTAACATTAAATGGAAGAAAACTTGAAAATACAAATCACTGAATAAATATGACCATTTAATTAATTTTTTTTAATTTATATTTCCGTGATGACAGGTGAGGCCTCATCTGCCTGCCCTGACTGCACATCACTGATGTGTACAGAGGTCTACGTCAGGTTGCAGTTATGACGCAGCTGCGGTTTGGATTCCTTGCAGAAGCATAAATACCCACTAAGTGTCCTGCATATAACCTCCACTAAACAATAACATTTTGTTTTTCCAAAATTATTTTATATTGTTTATCCAGACTGAACAAGTTCTGACATGTTAATAAGGGACACGAGAAGTGGCTGTGAGGCTGCTTTTATTAGCTTTGGTATTCACTTTGTTCCTTAGCTGTTTCAACTAGGGAAGAAATGATGTCCTTATCAGATCTGGCTTGAAAATGTTCCACACATTTGTTTGTCAGTGATAGATAGCAATCGATTTGACACCTACTGACCCATGACATAAGCTAACACATTAGCCTCTTTCCACAGAAATGTGTGGAGCACCTGATGCAGTGGGACTTTAGTACTGTATGTGAGGGCTGTGTGGGTGCATGCGTGCTTCAGAAGGCAGAGGTGATAAATATGTGAAGGTGAGAGGGGGAAACTTAATAGCACACAGCTGGTATATCGGACCATCCAAACTAAACTCACATGCACACACACACACACACACACACACACACACACACACACACACACACACACACACAAACATATGTGGTGCAGGTGCTGTGCACCTGTCCATAGCCAGGGGAGTTTGGACACCTGCAAGTCCTCCACCCTTTCTTGCTTTGCATCACCCACCCTCAGGTCAACTCGGTGCCCTCATCTATCCTGTGAAACCAGGCTCTACTCCTGTAGGTAAGGATCGAGGTAAGGTGAGAACTGTCATCTTAATGTCTGGGAGGAGAAGCACAGCAGAGGAAGAACCATTATAGTGCTACAAATCACCACCAGTCCCATCTCACACAGCTGTGTGAAACTCAAACCATGCTCAGAAAAAAAAAGCACAAGAAAGCATAACAAAGAGGGGGGAAGATAATGTTGTGTGATTAAACATATGCCATTATTTTACAATCAGAGATACATAAAGTCCTGTGTATTTTTTTCTCACATTGACTGAGTATGATGCCACTAGATGACAGCCTTGAGCAGAGAAAGTGAAAGTGGTAGCCACTGTTCCTGTGTGTGATGTATGTACTGTACTCTAGCATACAAACTGTTTGCCAGACAATCAATGCTCTGCAGCCTGTAAACAGGCAGTTCAGAGGCTAAGCTTTTGAAGTGATAGAGCTGTGTTTGAGAAAGTGCAGAACAGCTCTGAACACATAACATCCTATTTCAGATACTCGTATGGAAGTGACAAGGGTTGTCGACCCAGGAAGGAAGGAGGGTGACTGAACGTCTTGTCACACAACTTCCTCATCCTTCCTTCACCTTTCCACTGTCCACTGTCATTAACCACATCCAACTGTGATATCATGATCATCTGCGGTTCTATCACACATTAAAGCTCACTGAAACAATGCTACAACTACACATGCTTAATTTAGAAAAACCAACAGAAATTCCAGTTTGTGGTTTGGGTAGGCCCTTGTTTTCCTACATGTGAGCCTGTGAGTTCCTGAGAGCACTTCACACATGCGTTGTTGTTTTTACAAAACGACTTGTTTTTCCCTTGTGTGCATATGCACTTGTGTGTTTGTGGAGGTCATCACACTTATTACCACCAGAGAGGAGTGCGTGTGTGTGTGTGTGTGTGTGTGTGTGTGGGGGGGGGGTGTTTGTACCAGAGAGAATCAGGGAGCAGAGAGCCAAAGACAAACAGTCAATGGGTGTGTAGTGTGTAGATGTACTTCATCATTTTGTGTTTATAGTATTTGTGTGTATATGTGTGTTCTTGCATTTGTCAGTGCTGTTCTTCATTAATGACAAGTAACTACTCAAGGGCTCCCTAACGCCCCTTTTTAATGGCTCTTAACTGCCAAGTTGGTATGTGTATGCGTGCACACACACACACACACACACACATGCAGCCAAGATGGCAAACATGGTGGTTGTGACACATTTCCTCTTCTGCTCTTTCAAGGATCATAAAGCCATAATGTCGCTAAGTGAGCCTAATATAAGACACCAGTGAGGATGTGTTATGGAGCATTTTTCATCCATTCATCCATTTTCCATTGATAGCTAGGGATACTGTGAGCCAATCCCAGCATATACTGGGGCTCAAGGCATGGAAACAACCTAGACAGGAAACTAATCTGCCATAGAATAACTACAACCACACATACCCACTCACTGACATTCACACTAACGAGCAAATTTGTGTCTTCAGCCTCAGCAGACTTGCATGTACTAGCAAAGTGAGAGGAAAGTGGATTTGCCAAAGGAAATATGTGCAAACACGGGGAGAATTCCACAGGGAGGAAATATTAACGTTCTCTGCTTTGTGTGATTTGCAGGCGTTTTAAAATCTGCCTTTTTTATGCACTCTGTGACTCCTGCTGGAGCATTTTTAATTGCATTTTCAACTGCTGCAGTTTGAGACTGTATTGGCCAGCCTCTGATATACAAAGTACATGCCCATTCCTCCATGCTTTTCCTTAAGGTCCCTTCTTTATCTCTTTCACCTCCAGCCCACTTTGCACGGTCCCTGCATCCCCCCACATTATCCCTCTCCCTTAGAAATTACATTTTTCAGGATGAGCTCCCGTGCCTCTCAGCAGTGAAGTGCTGTCTAAGCAGGGCTTGAATTTCAACGATGCACCTCAGTGCCTCTTGGGAGGGTCTGATTGAGGTGTAGGGGTACTGCGTGTGTGTGCTTGTGTATACCAGGCAGTTGTGTGTCTGTGAGCATCCCTTGCTGAGGATTCACTTTGCCAAAGTCACTGACAGCACTCATGACTGTTTAGCTGAGCAGAATTTGTTATCCATGGGGGTGTGCGTTAGTCAAGGCCAGGATACACGCATGACACTCAGATGTTTTCTCCTGTGGGACTATCACACCCGTATGCCTGCTGGGTAAATTTGTGAGGTGCCTCCTGTCTGCCAACACACTCACACCTGTCCTTTCTGCACAGGTGAGTTGGCTGAGCTTAACTACGTGCCTGCTGGTCGGGCTGTGTGTCTATGTGAGTCAGTGAGTCTCAGTTTGTGTGTCTGCTTTGTTTTGTCTTTGACTGGCCGCACTTTCTGTCACTCTGCTGTTCTCTTAAATTGCTCCATATGAATCTTGTTCTAGCGGTGAAGAACAAACTGGAGACCCATGACAGCATTTATTAATTTACAAAATCATAGAGTTGGGGATTCTAAAGATGTTAAGTATAAGAGCAGGCCCCAATAAAGACAGATGGAACAAAATCTGAGCACCAGTTTTCATGGAAGACATCCAACAGATGTATAACAGAAACTTTCATTTGAGACTCCCGGGATGGAGGAAAGGTGGTAATGGGGAGGAGGTGGGCTGTAAAATATTGCATCTGAAGAATAGTACGGTTATTTAAAAAGCAGAAAACTAGTAATGCTTGTCTCCAAGAACATGGGCAGAAAGATGAAAGGTTATATTTTGATTGTGGATGGCGGTATTTTGAAAATGTGGGAAAGTGACACGATGAGAAGCAGAAACATCCGAAAATCATAAAGAGGAATAAAGGAAGAACATAAGGAATGGGATCTTTGCTCACCTTTTACAAAAGATTACAGCCATGTTTTATATACAGAAATAAGAAAATAATGTAACCACTATTGTGCTATTTCCTCTGAATGGCTAATAGAGTCGCATAACGAAATAGTTTCAGAAGATACCGGAAACTATTCATAAAGTCCATCATATGCTACTATTTTAAATAAAGAAATACTACAAATGTATAAATATAGCCATAATAAATACCTTTGCAATTTACTCTTCTCAAACCTGCCCTCATATTCTGTATTTAAGACAACCCAATCTCTTTTTTTACTATCAGCTTTTCTGATCTGACAAATCCCTAAGCACCAAAGTGGTTGTATGAAGCACTCCTCTAACTTCATTTTCCTCTTGGCTGTGCTGTGCGGCCAAAATGTCCTTGCCAGTACGGACAGTGTGGAACTCAAACCAAATAAACCCTGTAGGTTTGAGTTAGTGCTCCTTCTTGTTGTTACAGCTTTTTTGCTTGGCGCAGGCCAGTGCCCAACATGGATCCTCATCTGTGCAATGTTCAGAGCTGCCCACAGCTGTAAGGACTTTGTTTTACTTTGCAATACAGAAAAACTTTAATACTACAAGATGACTCAGAATTATTTCTCTTTTTGTTGAACCCAAACATGATAAAAAAAAAGATTGTCTCAAGCGTCACGTGACTGTTAAAGTGATTTTCTGTGTGCATTAAAGCTCTTTAGGATTCCTTCTCAACAGGCATAGTGCTGGAGGTTTAAATAGCTGATATCAGATTAAGTATTATGGGTGGATTAACATGTACATGGCATTCTCCAGCAAACCTCAAAATGCTGTTTATTTTGGCTCCTTTCTTATGATTTTTAAACAATGTTGCTATGCTACTCTGCCTTGCTGTAACACCATAAACAATTTGCAGACCGCAGAAGACCCTGCTGGTGGCTGAGGGTTTGCTTGTTTGGTTGCCAGGTTTCTGGGATATCCAGTACATATAAAACGCAGTGTCATATAAAAAGTTTTTTTCCCCCTTATATACTCCCATAATTCTTTTTCTACACACTGGTGGGAGAGATGGAGGAGCCAAAGAACAGCAGAAAACCTTGAGAAAAGTTTCCTAACAATGTGCTTGATGTGACTGTTGCATGTTATGATATACATATAACATATATGTGAGGTTTGGGGGAAGTTGGTGTAATTTGTTTATTTTTTGTGTTTGGATATTGTATGATGGAAAGTTTGTTGTTGTTGTTTTATTTCATTCTTGCTCTTTGTTGAATATTTTGAGGTTATATGAATCCAAATAAATAAGATGTGTGTTTGTGTAAGCTTCTGCGTGTGCATGCGGGACCATGTTAGTTTGTGTAGCAGCCCAAATACCCACAGCACTGTTTGCACGCCTGTGTAATTGTACATGTTGTATCATGGGGGCTTTCCAGTACATCCTTCTATTTACTTGCAAATACTTCCTCCAGTTTGTGTACATTGGAATCTTCACTCTGCATTCCCACCTCTGACGCTCTTTACTTTACCTGACAGACATATGCTCTGATTCAGCTTGTGTTAAAACCAAGGCAAAGCTCAGATCTTTGAGCCTTAATTTCAAGTTTTAAATTAAATGCTGCATTTATGTAATCAGTAGTTGTTAAATGTTATGACTAGGTGATGCACTTATGGATGCAACTGTGCATGCACATTTACCTTAGGCTTCACTAACTTTGAATAGTGATCATTTTTTATATGTTTGCACATGTTACTGTCACACTGATATTTCCATCTGACTAAATACTTGAAAAACACCAAGTTGTTCATCTTTGTAACCTGTAAAGTGACACACAAACTAACCTTTAGTTACTATAGCGTCTTCAGCCTGTACATCAAAAGGCTCTGAATGAAGCCAGATGGCAACAACCCAGCAGGACGCTGAAAGCGACATCAATAAGATTTTCAAAGTGTGTTCTCTTACTTATGACAGATACTTGAACAATCACAAGTTTAAATATGTTTTGCCAATAAATCTATTCTCCTTTTGGGGTTGTGAATGTCTGTCCAGTGAATAAAGATATTAGGTAGCCAAACTATGTTGTAACAAATTAAATCCCTTTGTCAACTCTTAAAATCGGACCACCAACAAGCTCTCCATTTTCTCATACTGTGCCACAAACACACAATCTCGCAATGCAAACAAAAATGGGAGGTGGTTGCATTTTGCCGGCTATTTTGGTGATGTAGTAAGCAAATGACAAACGTAGCTTTTACATGCTTGGTTTAGTTGTTTAGAATAAACAGAAACTGAAGAGGGTCTATTGTCCATTTGACTGCCACTTGGGTAATTCCTTGGTAAATTGTTGAGACTGAGCTTACTAAAGGATTATAGAAAGAGTACTATACCTACTTCAGGAGTTTTATCTGCCCCTTTATTAGACTTTTAACACCTCATCAGAACTTTCCAGATATGGTGGTTGTTAAAAAATGACTGGACGCTTGCCAACCTGCAGCCATGGTAAGCATGGCTAGAAGGTGTTGGTGGGTGTTTCCACTGAAGGCAGTTCCTGGAATGGACCACACTATACTGGGAACAGTCTGTATCTTTTAAACCCTCGGAGTGGTCAAGGTTATTTATATTGTTAGGCCTAATGGAAGAGATTAAAGATGGCAGCTGTACTCCATGTTTGCCTTAAAGTATTTCATAGTATTTGAAAAATAGTCCAGATTTTCTCCACACAACGGCACCATTTGAAAAACACACTGTTGGGCAAGAAATTCCACTCTGACTCCATAGGGATTATAGGTTTTTTTTTTTGTTTGTTAAAGCTGCTTTCATCCAAATAAATGGACTAATATACCTTTCAATGTCTTGTTGAAATGGTCTCGAGAGAACCTTTATTTTTAACCTAGAAAACTAGCAATTCCTCACACTTTCACCCATAAGAATCTGACCTCTGTCCCTCCATTTCTCCTGAAAAGGTACATGTGCCCGCATTGTAACAGTGTGTGTGCTTCCAACAGTCATTTATCATCATATACTTATTTCCAAAAAAGAACCATTTGTGCTTGGAGGGGAAAAAATGGAGTTGGGGGGGGGGGGCTTTCAACCTGTAAAAAAAAACAAACATGCCAGGTTGGGGGCAAGAAGC
>VOQJ01013430.1:12065-27396 GCA_015052665.1 Apistogramma diplotaenia | reverse complement strand
TGCTCTGTGTGTGTGTGTGTGTGTGTGTGTGTGTGTGTGTGTGTGTGTGTGTGTGTGTGTGTGTGTGTGTGTGTGTGTGTGTGTGTGTGTGTTTTTTAAGGACTTTAGTCACCGAGACTAGAAAAGAGATAATACATGTGTAAAGTTTCACCTATTAGAAGGCAGGAAGGAAAGTCAGCCAAAATGCAGACTGTGTAATTTAACAGACTTCTCCGTTTTACAGCTCTATCGTTAAGACAAGGAAGAACATGACAGATTCCATAAAAAATTATATTTAGATGTGCATAACGCACTTTTAGTTTTTAATCTTTCAGCTGCAGCCCTGCTGGTGTTCAATAGTCAGGGCAGGTAAAGAACGAGTATAAAAACAAAATCCAAATGTCAGCTTAGTGTACAATGCAAATTTGAATAAAGGTCAACAAGGTGCCTTGTTTTAAGATCAGATATTAGGCCTTATAAAAATAGATAAAATTGCAGTTGATGGGAAAACAAAAAATAAATATTTCTGTAGAAAATACTGGTTAGTAGGATGGAATTTTGTACCTGTTGATCTGTTGTTTCAAACTCTTGTCTGCAGAAGAAGTTAGAACTGCGATGTATACCAACAACATGTGAACTACCTTCATAATACTGAAAACTTGGGATTTAATTCCGAAGTTACTTCTTTTTCTTCTCCTCCACCTCTAGGCTACTTCTGTTAGTGGTCACCGCAGCAGACCATTTGCCTCTGTGTCACACCGGCTCTCAGCAAGTCTTCCTTCCTCTTTTCCTCCTGCCTGGAAACTCCATCTTCAGCGTCCTTTGTCCAATATATCCACTATCTGCACACGTCCAAACCATCTCCACCTTGCCTCTCTTACTTGGTCTCCAAATTGCTAAAATTGTCTGTATTGTAGATCAATGCTAAAGTCATCCAAACTATGAAGAAATAAATGAAATTATTTAGTAAGCAAAAAAGTGTCACACAAACCATATGTTGTATATCGTCAGTTTTACAAGGTAGTCACCTGGAATGGCTTTCAGTTACCAGCTGTGCCATGTCAAGAGTTAACTTACTCTTAATGTGTTTGAGACCATCGGTTGTGTTGTGAAGAGGTAGAGTTGGTATACAGTGAATAGCCTTATTTGAGTAATGTTCTAATCCATATTATAGCAAGAACTACTCAACTAAGTAAAGAAAAACAGTCAATCTGAAAAATTCAAGAACTTTGAAAGTATCCTCAACCGCAGTCACGAAGAACATCAAACGTTAAGATAAACTGGCTCTCATCAGGACCGCCCCGGGAAAGGAAGACCAAGAGTTTCCTCTGTTGCACAGAATAATCATGAGCGTTACCAGCCTCAAAAATCAGAGCTGGAACCTATCCCAGCTGCCGCCCAGATGCACATGCCGCCAGTCTGTTGCACAGCTACCACAGAGAGACAGACAACCATTCACACCTGTGGGCAATTTAGAATCATCAGCCTAACCCCAGTAACTCCATGTCTTTGGACTGTGGGAGGAAACCGGAGTACCCGGAGAAAACCCACACAGAAGGTGGATTCAAACCCAGACCTTCTAGCTGTGAGGCATCATTGGTTTTCAAAAGGATAATGACCCCAAACACACCTCAGGGCTATGTGAGGGATATCTGACCAAAAAAAAAGAGGGTGATGGGAGTGTTGCGTCAGATGACCTGGCCTCCACAATCACCTGATCTAAACCCAATTGAGATGGTTTGGGATGAGTGCTCGACACCTCTGAAATCTTTGTTGGAAAACCATTTCAGGTGATGATTGAGAGAATGCAAGAGTGTGCAAAGCTGTAATCAAAGCAAAAGGTGTCAACTTTGCCACCTTCAGCTCTTCTTCCCATCTTTTTGTCAGTGCCACTCTCCAAACCATACATCATAGCAGGCCTCACTACCATCTTATAAACCTTCCCTCTCACTCGTGCCTCTTAGCAGCAGGGTTGCTGGGTCAAAGAAGCACGACAGCAGTGATAATCACAGATGCGCAAGTTCTAGTCTCACCTGGGTCCATATTTATCTTTCAAGCCCAGGGATTGAACCTGTGACCTTCAGGTCTACGTACTGCCCTGAAGAGGATTTGTTTTCACTCGCCACCCAACATAAACAGAAACTGTATCTGTCGTGACTTTGGCTTGTCATTTCGGTTTAGTGTCCCTTGAGGCTGAAGAGGGAACTGATTTAGTTAATTCAAGAATGTAACTGGTTTCTTTCTTTTTTTCATCTGGGTATGCGATCATTTTCCCAAGGTCTCAGTGCTCATTGAGCAGTCTGATAAAGAAAGCCCAGCAATCTTTTAAGCACCTATATAACAATAACCTCTGAGCAGTCCTGTTTTACTCCCAGGAAGTAACCGTATTCACCCTCATGCAAGTGTTTTGGATTAGATCAAAGAAAAAAAAAATCAGCAATCAAAACAGTGAACCTGCTCTCTCCTGCAATTTCCTCTGCTTCTAACACAGAAGGGCAATAACATATTCAGTCAGTCAGACAGAGAAACCTTTCAGCACAAATGTGTAAATAAACAGTAAAATCTGCACGCTGTCTCGTTTTGTATAAATGTTGGGCTGCTGCATATGCAATCAAGCATACATGCTATCTCCACTCTAATCTCCTCCGACTGCAATTATTACAGACATCAGTAGCATGATGTTGTGGAGAGTGTTGCTATTTTCCCTTGTCGTCCCCTCACTGTTTGTGTAATGGAGCTGAGCCTTTTCCGGGTATTGTGCGAGAGCAACTGAGACAGGGCTGGGGAGGTAGGGCTGGGGAGGCTGTTAGGGTTAATGGCCGGAGTCAGAATATCTGGGACACACAAATACACACTTACACGCACAAAGCGCACAAAGGCAGACTGACTGCCCGACAATCTGTTGGAGGCAGATCTGCATGAGTATGAATAGGGCTTACTGTCAAACCAAGCACGCCGATATGAAAACATCAGCACATACATGAATGCAAACACGCCGACACACACAGTCCACTGGGGGTAAATTTATGTGCGTAGGCTGACCAGAACTGGCCAATGTTTTCCGCCTCGGTCATGAGAAGTAAACCGGATGCTGCGAGCCAGTTTGGCAGGGGTTGTAAAGGGCGACGAGTTGAGTGGGAAAGAATGACTACACAGTATGTGACAATGACAGTAACACTGTACAGCTGAACAAGAAACGAGTGAAGATAAGAATAAAGAGGAGGGTTAAGAAAGGAGATTCTATTGGGGGTTGAGGCCTGGGATAACTCTAATCCACACTATCCAGGTCACTTCCATCCCTACCCACACACACACACACACACACACACACACGCTCAAATAGTAGCCTATCCCATGCACTGCCACTCTGGATTCCCCTTTAACCAACTGACAGTGAGACTAGGGGATAGGATGGAACTAAGAGGGAGGAAGGAGGAGGGGATGTGAAAGGACACAAGGTTCTGACCTAATGTTGCGCCAGAGAAGAGAGGAAAAGAGCTGGAAGAAACACTGGGAGATGAAGGCAGGAAGTGAAGGAGGAGGGAAGAGAAGGGAGTGTAGACACCCAAAATAGAGTGACAGAGAAAAAGAGGAAGAGAAGAACGAGGCCTTGAGCGGGGGACGGGAAGAAACAAAAGTTGAGAATAGAGGAGGTTTAAAAAAAGAAGACGACCCTCAGCGTCAAAACACACGTCACTCTCCCTTCCTCTCAAGAGAAATGCTCATCTCATCGCTCACCTTCGCATCTACCTGCCTTGTTCTTTTGCTCCTCAAAAGAGATGAAATAAGAGGGCGAAGAGAACAGAGAGGCGCGTCAAACAGGGGAAAATTGGAAATTTAACGAGGGGCTACAGAGAGAAGGTGAGAGGCTGGAGAGGAGTTAAAAAGATCAGTGGGGGAGAGAGAGATGATGGATAAAGAGGGGACCTCCTGTGGATCATCATCTGCCACATCCATTCGCCCGCTTGCAGTTTTACCAGAGTGTTGCTCCTAATTCTTAATCGTTGTTAATCCCTCCACCACCCATCATCTCTCTCCTTCTCCAGCTTTTATTCCTGTCCCTCATTAAACAGCCAGATACATGCTATTAAAGCAAAGGGAGCGACTAAGGACCACGGTCCATTCATCACTAATTAATCTGTTTGTAAATTCATTAAACAAACATCCAAAATTAAGCCATATCTGGGAGACACATTGGCAGAAAATGGACATTTTTACATACAATACAAAAATGCAAAGAAGGCCAGCAAATTCTAATTTCTGCTTGATAAATGACCCCAAAAAAAAGAAATCATTAAAGCTGTTATTCTTTTAAGTTAATCCAGTTGCCTCCCCCCCAAAAAAACCCTTTCTGGCTTATGACCAAAGCAACATCTGCTCATGATGACCACGTTGTCAAAGACTGCATATGTCTGATTTGTGACAATAGTAGTGCTGTTCGGTTTAGATTTTTTAAATTTTATCTTCATCAACATTAAAAAAAACAAAGGGCTGCATTTCATCATATTTATGTTCATTCCTCTCTCCATTCTCCATTCCGACTTAAATGTTTAGAACATAAAATCTGTTGTGCTTTTAGTTTTTGACCAAAGCTTTAAATGCTGAGGTCCAGCCTATGTACGACTATGTAAGTATGTAAGTATTAGCTGCAGAGGGTGATGGGAGTTCACATTTTTTAATTGCATTTTATTTAATCCTTCTCTTCTGTACTGAGCTGCTGTAATATGCAAATTTCCCCATCGTGGCATGATTACAGTTTATCTTATCTTATTCATGCTCTGAACTGCTCTAAAAGCTCAGTTTCAGATCATTTTTCTCCTGTTGGTTCTTAATGGCAGAAAGCAGGAATATATCCCTGTTGAGGTCATTAAAGGTACATCTCTCTGACCACAGAAGCCCTACCCACTTACTGAGCAAACCTGCTGCATGCAAGGGGTAGCCGATTAAAAGAAAGTTAGCTCAAAGGGAGGAGGATGGGAGCAAAAACTCCTTGTTTCAGAAACTGGATGAATGGATGGGATGCACCAAGGTTCAGTATGAGATAAATAAGGAGATTCAAACTACTCTAGTAAAATGCAAGAACAGCAATATGGAGCTGTAAATTAACACAATGCATCTTCTCCAAGGACACATCTTAACACTGTCATCTCACTAACTGGTTACTTCCTCTGTTACATGAACCGTCAACGCAGACGAGTCCAATAAAAGTGATGGTGTTGACAGTTATTGTCTGAATTGGAGAACTTAACACTCTGCCAGAGAACTATGGGCTGTAATGATGAGGATGTATACTGAGAGAACAGGCAGCTAATGGGTCCACACTGAGCAATGAACCGAGTGAAATGGAGCAGTGAGGGTTTTATTGACATCCGCATGTGAACTGACCAGTTAAGAGGTCTCCGTTGCTGTAGGCCTTGCCGCGTCCCTCCTCATCGTTGGGCACGGCCGACACCTGCTTGGCCGAGGTGCAGCCCATGGCCTCACACTCTGAAACTTCTCCTCATCGCACTCTCACCTGTACAAAGAGAGAGAAAACGTGACCTTTTATATATGTGCAAACAAACACAATAAAACCAACCACACCATTGTTCTGTTTTTAAAGTGTTCTTTGAAGGTAGCACTTCTCAAAAGCGGTTGACCATCTGAGCTTTTATGGCGATTTACAATCACTGTAAAATCGTTCCTGTAATCTTTTCTTGTAACAGGACCAAAGGAGATGATGCATCTACATTTTGCCCATCTTTTCCACGGTTCTAGTGGAGGAAACCAAAGCACAGGATTTTCTTCCCCGTCGCATAAGTGTGAATTCACACCTGGTGTTAAGAGAGTCAGTAGAAAGAGAAATCCGCATTTATAGAACATGTTGCTTCCTCATAGAGTTTCTTTCAGAGCTAAATATAGCCACTGCCATTAAATACGTGGAGCAGGAGCAGCAGGGATGCAGTGCAGGGTAAATAAGCAGCATAACCCATTTGAGATATGCTGTATGCCTTTTATTGCTGTTATACAATTCGTCAAAAAAATCAAATTCAATGTATAATGCCATTGACAGATGTGTCTTCAAATGTACAATATAAAATTCACAATGTGAAACCTGAATAACTGGAGGTTTCATTTGGATTGATGGCATTTAATTACTGCCTAAACGAGCATCGAGCTCATGTAAAGGTGTACTTTTGGCCACTTGGTGAATATCACTATCATTAACCTTTTGTTTATGTCTCCAGCTGTTAAATATCTGACAATTTTTGTGCTGTTAAAACTAAATGCTCGATGACTGCTTCATTTGTCTACAGTAAAGTGTGAAACAGCCAGTGGAAAATAAATTTTTAGGAGAAAAAGAACTGCCTGCTGTGCGTAAAAAAACAAAATTAACGAGAGAACTCAAAGAGTGAAGTTATTGGGCTAAACAGCCAAAATTAATGAGCTGAAACATACCAGTATCACGGGAGCTGCAGGCGAACTGATCAGTGACACATTTCATGTGTTATTTAGTCATCTGAGTCATTAAAGTAAAAATACTGACTAAAGCAGAGTTAATGACTCCGCACTAAACGCAGTCATTAATTCCAGAGTTAAAATGAAAACTAATTACAACGCAGCCAGTATTAGACTTTGAGGAAGATACCTATATGGAGTTTGATTGGTGAGAAAAAAATTTCCAATGTTAATATAGTGCCCAATAAATCCAATTCAAGTACACAAGAAGATACAAACTCAGCCTCAGGGGGTCACAAGCTGTTGCGCTTAGTGCTCTTAGTGACGATCCCAAGCTCACGGGTAGCATCAGGAAGGGCATCTGGTGTAAAGTCTGTGCCAAATCAAACCATCAACTGTGGTGACCCCTTGAAAATGAAGAAGACACTTTCTTTTTCCAACATACTGCATTTTATTTTTTATATCTATATCTATCAATAATTAAAAGCACACACTAATTAGCTGCCCGAAGTGAGAACACCAGTCTCAGGCAGTTAGATCTGACACTAAACCATATTTATCCTTCCATCACACTGATACAACATCTGTGTGATTTTTGTGCTGATGCAGGAATAATGCTGTTATTACTCTGGTGAATTTATAGCTGGAAAGAAAAGGCAACTTCAGAAAATGTCCCCACCCCGATTCGACTGACACATCTAAAGTTGATGCGTGTAAATGTCCGACTGCATTTATGTAGTTAGACTGAAAAAGAGAAATTAAAAGAGAACTAAATGAAGTAGACAGTGCTGAAAGTGATGTGTGCTTGTGTATACAACAGGCATGAATGCTAAAAATTTGTAGTCATTTTAACCAGCTGTTAGGTGATTGCTAGGCAATGTGTTGACATCATGCATAACTCAACTTTTGTGGATGTAAATTTGAGGTTATTGTCCTGTAGGACAGGTGTTATAGGTGCATTGATGCTAAAACGGATCATTTTACCCCATTGTTAAGTGGTTGCTAGGCAACTTGATGCCATTATAATGTTTGATATAGATAAGAACCTTTAGGGGCCTGATGTACCTGTGTTTCAAGTTTGATTTCTTATAGGAGGAGTTTGCAAACAAAGTAACAAAGACACAATTAGATGTCAGAATCAGTCAGCCTATGCGCCAGTCTGGCTCTCCAACTAAATTTCTGTAAGTTCCATCACAAGAGTAGGAACAAACTAAACATAACACCATTACTATTTAGAAAAGAGGAAAACCCTCCCACTGAGCAGAACAGCTAACACAAAGCTGTGAACGTCACTGTCAGCGAGCCAGTCCTCATGTCACTCACACATGCCATATGCTGTCTATGACAGCGCCCAACTGACTGCTGCCAGCTACAAAAATGCACATACACACACAAAGACAGCTGATTATTACCCCCAGCAAATTAAATATGTGCTGCTAGTACATAAATAGTAAGAGTGTTAGATGAAGGAGAGGCTTTTTGAAGACACTGAAGAGCAAGAGAAAAATACAAAGAGATGGAGGAAGTGGGTCGGTTGAGAGGAAAGGGGGACATGGGTGAAGGAAAAGGTCAACAATAGGTGGGATAGAAAGAGCCCAGAGAGACAGATGAGTGCAGAGCTTCAAAAGAGCACCGCCTGCCCCTCGCCCCTCCTTCAGAGTGTTTGAAGTTGACAGGAGGCCCATGTTTACGCCTGTCTTTAGGTTTCGGCCCACCGGCTTGCAACTCCCTGGACGTGATGCAAAGATCCACGTGCACAGAGCGCAGAGACGTAATATACGGCCCAGAATGCACCGGTCCAATATCATCAGTAAATTAAGCAGTTGCTGTTCCCTTTATCACAAATGACTTCAGTCGCTGTCACTTGTTACTTGTCAGGTTGTCACTCAGTGAGGCAGTGGAGGAAAGTAGACGAGACTGCCAACAATTCTCAGGAACAAGTCGTGCATGGAAAAAAAAAAAAAGAGGGATACTGAAATTAATTATCTTTTAATGCTCCTTCGAGTCTGTGAGGTGTGTGAATATTCAGTGCAGAATGAGGGAATTCATATATGAATACCTTCCTCAGCTCTCCAGGAGAAAAGACATTAATCTCTGGAGCCTGAGCAGAGCTTACAGATGAATTTCTCAAAGGGCCTACAGGCAAGAGGGAGTAATACCTTGCGGGCAAGACTCCAGACATTTAGATACACACATGCAAATTTGGGAGAAGTGTGTGTAGCTGAGTGTAGTGTCACCTGTGGCCCGAGTGTGAGTTCTGGTCTAGAGAGCAGCTTATCAGTCTGTTCCAGGCTGCCTGGGACACCTCTTACTACAACTACCACTCTGGTACAACTCAATTATGTTTCATATGCGCTCATAAACCCACCAACACACACGCACAGCTGGGAGATCTTAATGCAGTCGGAGACACACTGCTGTAAAGACACAGAAATAATCTCATCCAGTATAATTTGTCTCTTGACAGAGGCACATAGATGAGGAAAGAAGCACGGCGAGGTATGCACCTGGAAACGCTGCCAGGAGCACATTTTATCTGTCAGAGTCACATCACAGTGAAGTGGAGAATCAAAAGGCAGAGAAGAAGAAGAAGAAGAAGAAAAAGAACAAGCAAGCAAAGGTAACAAGAGAGGATACAGTCAAGTCTCTCTGCACTATTAGTGTAGAACTGAAGTGAATATTAGATCAACAAAGCATAGAAATCCCCTTCCAAAAACCACTGGAGGACACGCACTGAGAAATGTGAGCAGCCGTGATAGACGTGAAATTTCAAAGGGTCTCTAGTGTGTGGGCAGCATCTGTTTGAAGGCTTTGATTTGTGTGTATTGAAACATCAAATTGTGAGTAGGAGCAGGCTAAAAATAGGCCTAGCAGTCCCAGAGCTATTGTTGTGTTCTGGGGATAATGCTAGGCTATGTGGATCTTTAAGCCAAGCTGCTATTACTTGGGTTATACATATAAGCTACAGCTAGAAGGGCAGACTATTATAAAGCCAAATACACCTATAAATAAATAGCACTGAGGCCTGCAAAATAGCCAAAGGGTCAGATATTATTCAATGGCACAAAATTCAAGAAGTCACGTCTTCTAATCATTTTTCATTTTATTACTTGGTTTTCTGGCACTCTACATGCTGGGTAATTATTTGCTCTTCACAAGCGTCACAAGAATCTATTAAGGACTTATACGGGGAATGCTTAGATGGAGGGTGGAGTGATTCACTCTGTTGGTTTCAAGAGAACATTTTCAGCATAAATGAAATAGTTTGAGGGCGATCCAATCACAAATGCATTTTGTATGTTGCCTTCGCTCATGAAATTGTGTTTTTTTTTGTTGCCTGTGGAAGTCCAAGATCACCACTGTAAGAAATTAAGAAAAAAAACAATGCAAATGTGCAAAATTGTTTGTTTTGTTGATCCATTTTTCCTTCTTCGGGTCAAAAAAAAGTGCAGGTAAGTTGCTTTTTGATGGAGCTGCAATTTAGTTAACAAGCTATAATAAACCACTTAAAAAACAGGAGACAAGGGATATCAAATGATCAGGATATTCTACTGTGCCAGTGCTCAAGCCTTGTTTGCATCTTAATTCTCTTTTTGCATGTGTTTCACTGTACACTGAGATCACTGCATAGACTTTTAGGATTGGCAACTCCAGCGGGAATTAGCCTGAGTTAGGACTGAGCTCTACCGAAAGAGCCACACCGTGCCACGTGCAAAACCACAGCGGGGCGTTGCTCGGTTCTGATTTAAATAGGGGGGGAAAAAAAATCCCACACATCCACACCACAATGTTGGGCAGATGCTGAGCAAAAAAAAAATCATCCTAAGATGAAATACATTTTTACCCATTTATTGCATCATGTTACCAAGATGCAATAAATAGGTTAAAAACGGGAGTTCTGCAGTGCGTGAACTGTTCTTTTTTTTTCTCCAGTGTCGATTTGACCCACAGGACAGCTGGACTGAGCTGCTCTGAGCTTGCCTGCTCCTGCAAATGCTGAAGTGTGTCAATGGGACAAGCATGTCAGTGAAGACACTACACCAATTATCTACTTTGTCTCAAACACACACACACACATACACACACACACATTCACACACACCGAGCCAATATGAGGTGCTAAACAATTTAGAAGGATAAAAAGTTCTTAACACCAACTAGCACACAACCACCTTTGGATCTGCGCGGCTCAGCCCAGATGCTTAACATTCATTATGAGCATATTTGCCAAAGCAGAGTAGTAATCCAATTTAAAGACATAAAGATGTTATGATGTCAGCTAGCAGTTCTTGCATCATTCAAGCTGACCTGACCACAGAGCATCCTGTCAATGTTACACCTTGTAAGCAATTTTAAGTAGTCTGAAACAATAATACTGCGCTTGGCGATACAAAGAGCTCTTCTTAAATGCAGACCAAGAAGCATCTTTAACACATGCACTGGCAAATACCCAGACCCTTAAAATGATTTAGCAAACACAGAGGCCTGCCCGTGCCTGCATATCTTGGGGTGGGACATGACCTGCCCTCGGGTCTGTGAATAAGCCTCCTTTACAAGTCAGTTTGTTAAAGGAGGAACTCAGAAAGGACTGTGAGGAAGATGTGAGTGCTTGCATAAACACAAGTTGTGCACACAGGCTGAGTAGTGTGTAGTGCAAAGGTTTCTTAAATGCAGGATTGTGCCAGAGGGGGAGAAAGCAACCTCAGAGCCTGAAAAACTGGCTGAACAAAAATGAAAAACTGGCTGAAGCATCGCAGACAGAAGTTTTTGTGTAACAGGTTTATTTTTGTGTATTTGACGTTTGCATTTATCAGTTTCCACCGTAAGGCCATTGACTGTGATGGGGAAGTGTTTACTTCAGCATTTTCCCATCACAATCTTTTTGATCATCCTGCGCAATTGAGTGCTTTATTAACTGTATATTAAAAGGATGCTTCCAGAAAAAGATTTCGATGCTTTGTAAAATTTAAAAAAAAAACAATTCTTGCACAGTATTTAAAGATCAATATTTGATTTAAAATTGTGCAAAATTCAACAAATCATTTAGCTATTTTAGCATTTGTTGCCAGGAATAGCGATGACTAATGAGTAGAGGTAAGGAACTCAAGCAGCTGGACTTTCAGAGCCATTCTGCTGTAATATGTGGAGACTTGGCTTTGTTTTGTTAGCATAACAAAGGTTTTCCATGGAAAAATAATCTGGATTGCAGTGTATATCTGTCTCTAACCTATGTATATCAAACAACATTAATGGTGCCTTCACAGGCAAGAGATGTGCATTAATAAGCCCTGCAATAATCCAGTAATTGTGTATAGCCACTGTAATTGCGACCATGTGCAAAGCACTTGCAATCTCGCTGCCTTTGGTTGCTTCAAAGATAGGGAGCAGGTCTGCAACCACTTAACAGTCAGTTGCTTTCTTCAACATAACTTTGGTGTAATAAAACTGGTATAAAATGGTAATAAAACTGCAATAAGACAAAGTCGGTCTGCAATTAATCACTTTGCTACATTCAGAGTAGTACGTCATAGATTTGAAACAAAAATTCAGAAATTCCTTCACAAATAGTGACGTAGTTGCTGCAGAATGGTGATTAAACTACAGAATGTCATTGGCAATCAGAAACCTTGTATATAATCAGAATTCAACCAGTTAGCAACCGGCTGAGTCAAGTCTCCAAGTTAAAAGCGACACATCACATTGAGAGAGACTGATTGCACTGTGCTGGGAATCTGTCTGATTTTATAAATGAGAAAGGAATATGCAGATGTTTGCCAGTCTGTCTGAGAGGGACAGCGATCAGTCCGAGTCACACTGTGACTGTCTGGAGACAGGTTGCCGCCCAGCAGGAGACCAGTGCAATCACCTTGTGATCAAAAGTGGTTGCCTAGAGGTTGAGAACGGTGCATGTTCAACCTCTGGGTGCCCTGTTGGTTGGTGCAACCACTTGCAATTTGTTGCTGAATGCAAAACAATTCAATGCAGTCACCAGGCAACCACAAATTTTTCCAAGTCGCAAAGAAGCTGCCATCCTATTTTTACTCCAGTGTGACTGAGCCAATAGCTGTTCCCCCGGGTTGAGATCTGTTGAATGCAAAGCCAACAACATGATCATGATTCACATAATTTTCATACTCAAACAATTCAATGTCCTCTAGTGCACTGATGGTGGCATAATCTTCTAAATCAAAATGCTTCATCATAGATTTTCCCTCTGATTTCATGGAGCAGCACGACAAAATAAGAGCACACAGCATTCATTCATTCACAGTTCTGCTCTGTCCTAATGATCATGAGAGAGTATAACACTGAAAATGCAGCTGGAGCAAAACCTTAAAACTATAAACCACCACAAAAATGGCATATTCCGTCCTCTGAACAGACACACTACAAACACTACCTGCAAGTGCCTGATGTTTGTACTTTTTCTCTGAGGCACTCACTCGTATGCTGGCTCCCTAACTTGGCACTCTGTCATCAAAAATTTGAGAACACCACGGGACAACTGGGCCTCAATCCATGCCAGCAGAATGTCCTTAGAGCATTTCAAAGCCACTGGATCCGCTCGCTATAGGGGTCACAAGTTCATCTTTTTCTCTAAATTATTAATCTTTCTGTATATTATGATCCAGGAAAAAGAAACTCCAGAAAAAAGAAGTATGCATGGATAAAATAATTAAACGAGGATGACTGTGAAAGATACCTGAGGAAAAAATATATATGCACTGCCCTGTATAAATAAAATTATTCTTATTTAGCCTATACTGGACCTTGGTGCATCCCCTCAGTTCATCTACTATTCAACTGTCTGAGCTCCCCTTGGGCCAACTTTCTAAGGACTGGCTATCCCTCACACACATAAGGTTTGAACATAAGGTGAGGCTGTGCACATAGCCCCACCTTATGTGATAAAATCTGACTAATTGATGAAATCTATGACAAATAAATCATCTCATATGTACTATGCCATGTTGCATAACTCTTGTAGCGCAATAGCAAATACACCCCATTAGCTGACCTGATAAACATTTGGCTGTATTTGCCCTTACGGCAATCGGGAAAGAAAAAAAAATGTCGAAATGCCATACCTGAAATCGCTACAGATGACTCATATGGTGGAATTGTGTGTCTGTAGTGTGTTGAGCGCGTCTTTGCATCTCTGTGACATAGCAAAGCGTCAGTACAACTCCTGGGCCAATGCACAATAATATTTACTCTAGCCTGGCAGCAACTGCTGCACCTCTCCTCTTGTCCCAGTTTAAGCACTCCATCAGACTGACAAGCCTGGGAAGTCATGCCAACACACACAGACTGGTGGACAGTAAAGGTCCCTCATGAGTAGTGCGCTGTTGCTTTAAGTGCATGCCTCCCTTCTCTCTTTTTCACTGTCTGCCGTTGAGTGGCTCTTTCCTCTTTCTCACTGTAGTAATGAGGATGACAAGCGGTCATGAACGACGGGTTGTATGTGGAAACAGAGGGGACCCTGTTCTGCTGAGTGAAACTGAATCCTTGCCTTGTGACTGACAATGAGAAGCATATTGCACATAGCTGAGGCATGTGCCGGTGAAGAAGCTAGACTAAGCTTTAGACAAGTTGTTACATATTTCTGGTAAGAGGCCAGTGTTTTTACTACTGGCCCATAGGAGCCAACTGAGCTCAAATCCTGAAGTTTGCATGGTTCTTACTAATTCTCTTCAGTTCTGTCACTCACAGAGCGAGTGAAGACACAAAATAAGCAGACCAGTTAAGCACTCTAATTGAAATGTGAGCTGCATTAAGCCAGATCTCAGTACAGGTAAAAATCAAACCATAGAGAAATGAATGGTTCCAACTAATGCAGGCTAGACTAGAGGATAAAATGTCTCCTCTGAGGCATGCTAATGGCTGGTGTTAGCAGCACTCAGTTTCCTGAAGGAGAAAAAAGCAGGTAGTCATTTCTGTGTGACTGAGGCAAAAGCAGGTCAGAGCCTAAGGTGATGGACTGACAAGATTTCAAGGCAAAAAAAAAAGAAGAAATAAAGAAAGAAGGGAAAGTAATGGGGAAAATCCTTGGGTGACATTGTAGCGATGTAATTAGCAATATATCCACAGGTAGAATGAGCTTTTAAAAGGTGTATTTCTGAGCTTTTGGACTTCTGAATATTTATTCTCTGTAGTTAAATATTATTTTCTATCCTGTCTGCAGATTCTCCGAAGTGCCACTTCCAGTTGTTGATGGTAGATCTATAAAAAGGTGTTTAGCGCACTGGTTTATGTTTTTACTATCCCTGCTTTTATATCATGAGCCTGAGAAAGCTTGTGGATCACATTTACTGACAGCTGCACAGCTGATAGTGTGGGCCTCCTCCAACATAGCAGGCACACAAGGTCAGACATGTTTATGTTTTCTCACCCAAATCCATCTGAATTGCTAACAAACCAACCCACAAGGCACAGAATTAAAAAAAAAAAATACATGAATGTATACAGAATTAGAAGGCGAACTTGCAGGACAATTAGCTTTCAGATGATTCCTCGTGTGGGAATAAAGCTGACTGAAATCTTTGCTTTCTCTAGCTCTTCACCAAGTCGCTACAAATAAGCCTGTGTTTAACATCTCAACTTGGTTGGTATATCTGCAATGTTATTCTTTCAAATGCAAACCAGGGCTGTTGCTGTGTCCATTATCCTGTGCACATGCACACACACGCTACAGCGAGCAAACCTTCCAGCAGTTTGCCCAAGAGCCTGATGACACCTAACGAAGGCATTAGTGTGATTTACAACACGGCAATGTGATGCCCAGGATATGCATACGCAAGAATCTCTTAACATGGTTTCTCCCAGGAAACGGATCAGACACAGAATCGCTTTTGTGATCTTTTTTTTTTTTTTTTTTTATTTTAAAAATTACACAAGTTCCCGATGTCTTTTT
>VOQJ01013430.1:0-10162 GCA_015052665.1 Apistogramma diplotaenia | reverse complement strand
GGGGCCAGGATGGAAGATGACTCCAGCGTGTCGTCTAAATGTTCCTGCAGTTTCCTCTGGTGTTGTTGATCACATGCTGAAGTCTACAGTAGCTAATGACCATATGGCACATTTAAAAGCAGCAGCCAGGAAGGCAGTTGGGAACTTATGAAGTGCCTTTGGCGATGTGGTGTGCATAATAGTGTCTGAGGAACTAGGGAAGGATCCATTTGAAATAGACTCAGGGTAAGTTCGAGCTAACGAGCTGCAAATGAGTCTGCATATCAAATCTAATTCTGGCTGCTGTGACTTTGTTAATATAATCCAGCAGCTTCTGTCTTCCCTCTGAGGCACGTACATGCAACAGCAATCATGAGGAACAAAGGCAATCAGCAGGTCCTTAACTGCATGCCAAAAGGCTACTGCTTCCATGTGCTGAGGACAGAAGGGAACACAGAAGTTGCAACCACAGGTTTTGCAACAACAGCAGCAGCAGCAGCGGCAGTGGTGGCAGCCCCCTGGCCCGGCCAGAGGTCTGTGTTGTCCTGGAGTTCGAGCCGCTTAACAGCTGTGTCCAGCTGTGCTACGAGGAGACACTGGGAGCTTTGTTCCCCATAGGGGGAGTCAAAGCTGTGGGCAGAGGGAGTGCAAACGGTCTCCGTGTGTGTATACATAGTTTCATTTCCACAAAGGTTAACGGCCTGTAGCTTCGACCAAACCAGGTCTTCCCTCTGTGGAGTGTTTCTTCAAAACAAACGGCCTCACAGCAGTGGGACAGGGTGGCACAGCCAACCAGGATGTGTGGAAAATTTTAAATGCGCCGAGCCAACGCTGTCCAAGAAGCGAGCAAGCGCATTGACACAGTCCAAAAGCGAGACACGAACACAGCTCTCTTTCGATTCGTCCTGTGTTTTATCGCCAGTACTAATAATAATTAACAAAAATAATAACACTGAGATAAAGCTGTGTTAGCGTTACAGTAAGCTCCACCAACAAGAAGCCATCGATAGTGTGCAGGAAGGAGAGCGCCGGGTAATCACGGGCACACTCAGGAAACAACAACAAAAGAGAGGAGTAAAAAGAAGAGTCCACGAGCAGGAACGTGGCTTTCGCTGGAGGTTAAACTGCACCTCTGGGACACCATCAGCAAGTAATTCACGCTGGTACTTACTCAAATGAACCGGTTCCACTCGGTCCAGTGGAGGAGGATAGCCGGTCGGTCTTCCGGCTGTGTCGGGCGGGATCTGCGCTATGGAGACTGGAGAGCTCGAGCTCAGAGCCGCGAGGACCGAACGTAAACTGTGGCTTGCGTCATTTCACCAGGATGCCACTATTGCGCGCAGCAATGCAGCCATCTTGCTGAGGAGTGCCCCACCAGCTCACCAATCACCGCTGGACCTCAGCTCCTCTCTTATTTTGGACGCAGCATGAGCACATTACCACTGCAAGAGCTGCGTGGAAAAAATAACTCTAGAGGCAACAATAAAACAGATTTTATTTATAATAAATGCTTATAATTATTAATAAATAAAAGCCTATTTTCACGTCACTTTAACGAAGCGGTGGTAATTTGCTGAGTACTCAAGTATTACTACCATGTACTTTACAATTTTTTGTACCTTATTCTTAATCTATTCAGTTTACCTGACAACTGTAATTCCCAAAGACTTTTAAGGTTACATCCATAAATAGTAAGTGTAAACAAGGAGTTTGGCTCAATCAAATTCTGCTGAAAATACTTTTACTTGGAAAAAGATTCAATAGCATGTTTCTCCTAAACATGATGAGTACTTCTTCCAGCACGGTTTGAATCATTCTGACAGTAATACTATGCCACATACTGATAATTTCCCAATTACACATCTGTCATGTTGACTCGAGTGATTTGAGGGGGTGTCCGCCCACTGTATAGAATCCTCTGTCTGACAAGAAATGATTTACAAATCTCAATCTTCCCCTCAAATATGCCTCTTTGTTCTAAAAGCCAGTATATGTTTACCATTTCCCCTTTGAAAAAAAAAATCCCAGACGTGCCATGTGCTGAATATTTTATCACAGCAACTTTTTTTTTATCAGCCAGTGCAGTAAAACAGGGACGCAACTTTAAAAAAAATTCCTTCCATTTGACTTCTTTTTTAATGCATGATCGAAATCAAGCATTCAGTGCTCCGCCAACATAAACTCAAAGAATCAAGTCAGCTTTCCCGAGTTCCCCCTTTTTCGTTTTTATTTATTCTCACTCTGTCAACTTATTTCTGCTTCTTAGTCAGTCAGCAGCTCCAGCAGAGCAGACAGATCATATAGCGCCCTCCTGTGGCGACCTAAGGGAACATTCCTCCATCACATCACGCTGCTGAGGGTGTGTCTGCTTCACCCTATGTGGTCCAGAGGCTGTTGTGGGGTGAATCAGAACCTGAGCAAACAGCCCTGTTATTTATATCTCAACATACATATTTACACTGACACATGACTAAACAAAGCCTTCAGAGATATTAAGTTTGGTGCTGAGTTTGTCTCCCATAAAAAGATCCTGCAGCTTATTTATCACCTGTCCTCCTAATCAGTCAAGTCTTCAACTCTGATCAGTGTGTACACATGGTAAGGCCCAAGACCACCAAAAATTTTAAATCTATCACAAATAATCATCATCACATTTAAATAAAACTGATTGGTCGGTGAGAACGTAACTGTTGGACAGGCATTCAGCTGAGTTAAAGTGGTCAGAAATGCATAGAGAGAACAACAGTGTGAAGTAATCTTGATTGGAAAGTGAGACACAGAAAGAGTTTGGTCTATGTTATCAGTTAGGATCTGCTCTGACAAATTAAACAGAAACTGTATGAATGTAAAAAGGACTCCTTTATGGTCCAGAGACACAGTATGTGGGTTGCCTTGGCACGCAGTACTGTTCACAGGGCAAGAGAAGACATCACCCCCAGCTTCCTTTGAATTCGTGAGATTGAGGCTGCTGACATGTGAAGATGCACTTCCTCAGGGTCTCTCCCCATGGCGGGATCAAACCAGTCACAGGGCAGAATGCACCTAACATCTGTCAGAGCTCATCCTTCTCCATCTGCTTGAATGCCTCCAAGTCTTCTCGCCAATCGGCCAGCAGTTCATCAACTGACTGGCTGCTTGAGTCTGTGTCACCCTGTGCCTCCTCTTTCTTCTCAGAGTCCCTGTCCTCTTTAGGTTGAATCGAAGCAGGCTTTGCCTCTATAGGACTAACTTCCTCTTTCGGTGGACTAACGTCCTCTGCAGGACTAGTGTCTTCATCCACAGGACTGACTTCCTCCGGAGCAGATTCATCTAGCTCCACCGTGCTCATCTGTGACTGTGCAGTAGGTTCATGTGAAGTGGGAGTTGTTGCCTCAGTTAAGCAGTCCTCCTCTGCTTCTTGCACATCTGCACCTGAAAAGGAAGCAGAGGTGTGAGACGAAACAGTTTTCATGTGCGCGCGCGCACACACACACACACACACACACACACACACACACACACACACCTCTTTACCCTCCTCCTCAGTCTCTAAATCTATAGATGCCTCCTGCTAACCATTCTCGGTCAAAAATAGAACTGTTTTCATCGAGAGGCTGACAACTAACAGCATGATGCGGGATGTGAGTCATGTTTCCCACAAGACAAAACCTTCCTCACATAGCTGTACAACTAAACTGAGAGTCAACTGTGAAATGGAATCTGGCAAACGGATGCACTGTGAATTTTACACAGATCTGGTTAGTGATAAAGTCTATTCAATCATGATATGGCTTCTAAATGTGCAGCCACATCTCCAGCTGCAGATTGTAAGCAAGTTAAGAAATGAGTCTGTGCTTTTTACTGCACACCAAGGACTGCTGCGATGACAACAGCAGCCTCTAACCCCAATGCACGCATAATTCAGGTACAGATGGACACAGGCAAGCTGGTCATTATGGTGTCATGGTGGCTTTGTGGTTACAGAGACTGGCCATTAATCAAAGCATCCGTGTTCAAGGGTCTGCATCGGCAAGCTGCAAGTAGAGTGCAAAGCAGATGCTCAGATCCAACAGCTTCTACAGTGCAGATGTGCAGCTGGGAATAATTCTCATAATAACAGCCTCTGCTTAAACTTTCTGGGATTGGTTATAAGGATTTGTTATTACAGTTGTTTATATAAAAGAAAATGCACATAAAAAAACACAAATTACAAGGTTTTTTTTTACAGATATTATACACAAATTCTGCAAGTGTGATTCAGAATACCCAGCCTTAATATGTAAATTTCAAAAGGATCAAAAAGCTGTCACGATCAAAAGAGATGACAATTCTGTCACTGAATTAAGCTGTTTTATGAAAAAAGGAAACATAAATCTGAGGTAACAAGCCAGACTGCAAGGGATGACGCATTAGTATAGAGAGGAAAAAAACAGAGATCAGGCCAGAAAAAAGGTTTTTTAAAATATGGGGCAACAAAACAAGAAAAAGAAAAAAAAACATACTTACTGCCCTCAATCAAGCTTCCAGGAAAAGGTTTACCTTTGAATATGGCTGCTGCACATCCAAAAAGGAGAGGGTTTGGCAAAAAAAAAAGAAGAGAAGGCAAGAAACAGAAGAGAGGAAGGTGCCGTTACACCAAATCGAGGAATTTGGTAAATGAGAAAAGAGGGAAAGAATGATAAGGGTGTAAAACTTCCAAAAAGCTCCCATTATAACCACAACTAGTGGGTGGTTTTGGAATAAGCTACAAGATTTTGAGACTTCAAATAATGCCTTAAATCCCTGCACCCCATCTTTATTTTATGAAGCCACAAGCACATGAAGACGCTCCGTCAGTGGAGAGATAAAAGCACACTGATGTGATCAAGCTTATGAAGAGAGAGAGAAGTGGAACAAAGAGAAAACTTAAAAACCACCAGGGAGAGTAACAGAAAACATCACACCTCTGTCTCTGGCTTTGTCACTCAGCAGCACCTCCACCTCTCTGTACTCCTTCAGCGCTTCCAACAGGATGTTGCCTTCCTTGTGGAACAGGAAGAGGAGAGGCAAGGTGACGTCATCGGTGCTGCGGCCATCCCCCGCCATCTGAAACAGCGGAGCTGTATCGCTGCTGCTGCCCTCGTTATCATCTGCAATGATGACTTATTTAGAGAAGCTATGCTAAACATAAAAAGATAAGTGAGCTTAAGTTATAAGATACTCTCTATTCCATCATTTATTGTATGGGAATCTGCTCACAAAAGTTTTGTTTTGCTATTTAATCACCATGTTGTGAGTAAAAAAAAAAAAATGACTGGACTGGCTGTCTTCAAGATAATTAGGTTGTCGAGCACTAATCTAGTCATTGGGTAGTCATCTTCCGTCTTGTGTCATTTGGTCCGTGTGCTCACCAATGACTATGCCTCCAATGGCGCCAGCCTTCTGGATGTGTCGGGCCTTCTCAGCAAACATGCACTGACCCCTCTGGAGCAGAGCAATGTGGCCCTGGACGTATTCAGCATTAGTGATCTCACTACAGCCTGTGTAGGGCTCAGCCACAGTGACAAAGCCGCGTACCTGAAAAACAAGGCAAAGTTATAGAAAAGAATGAAGAAAAACACAAACAGCATGCCACACTCCGGGAACTATTCCTGAAGAAGAAGTTCCATCTCAGAAGTAAAGGATAAAGTGAGTGCCTCTCTTTGGAAAAACCTACAGGAGGACACTTTAGTGTGGTAAACCCACTCACCCCCGTGGCACTTTTGGACAGATCTGTACCAAACTGCGCTGGGCCGGCAGTCAGCACGACCCTGCCAAAGAATGGATGCGAGACGATTTGAATAGCTCTAGGAGGCAGCTGCTCTTTCTGCTGCTGGCTGGACAGCTCCATCATCTCCTGCATGAAGCGTACACCGTCCTCTGCTGCTACTGCACTCACCGCCTATAGGTGACAGAGTGGGGGACAGCTTTTTAAAGGGTGAAAAGAACAAGCTGTCCAGTGTGTCAGCTTGTCTGTTTATATGCTGTGTTCTGCATGTTTTATAATTCAGGTACTAAATGAAAAATTTATATTTTCATATTTTAAAATATATATATATATTTGCTCATTACTTATAAAGATGTCTAAGAGACTTGTCACAACAGTTCATATTGCAGCCCGAGCTTCTTATACCTTACTCCAATGCTAATTCAGAGCAAAACAGCTGAGAAGTAGCACACTGTCAAACCCAGTTATCCCAGTTATGGATACTGTATTTAATGACATCTTGGCTGTGTGTTGTTGACCTGTGTAGCATGCTGGACGAGCTGCACCCTGCCATCCTTTAGGTGGATAAGACTGACTCCCATCCTCCTCAGTAGCTCCAGATGTTCAGGGTTGTTGGCCATGAAGTCCTGAGCCCTGAGGGGAGGTCGGCCCATACCAGGTTCCCTGACAGGAACAAAGACAAGGATTACCAAAAAGGGATCCTAAGTGGCAGCCGACAAATCGGTTCAACCCATTTATCTATACATACCTGTAAGGGGCAGGACGTGGGCAACTCTTATCAACAACACTACGGATTGGTTCCCTCAGGTTCCGAGGGAAGGCGGGGTCAGGAAACAAGAGGCGAGTGTTAGGACACGTCCAGTCAAAGTTTGAGTCATCCAGCTCGTCCTCTGACTGAAATGTCAGGAATATATGAGATGTTTGGATAAATGAAAGTTGTGAATGCTTTCATCACTTTATCAAAGCTTTGCTATAATGGAATCATATCTATTACCGTTCGGTTTGAGAGAACAGATGAGGAGTGAGGGGCCACGGAGAGTGACAGGGGCAGCAGGTGTGCCTCCGTGGTGAAGACATAGTCCTCTACATCAAAGGCTAAGTCGTCCGGTTCAGCAAAGAGCAGGAACAGGTACTTAAACATCTCAGCAAGGAAGAATGAGTCCATTCTGAGAAAGAGAGAAGATAAAATAAATGTTTTAAATTCTGGGAATTGGAAAGAAGAGTCCTTACAGATTGCTTAATCCTTCTATATTTTATCTAATTATAAATTGTATTTTGGCTTCTACCTCATTCACAAGGGGGTTGCCATAGCGAGACGGGGCTGCATATTTGACTTGGCAGATTTTTTTACTGGTGTAGTCTGTGTAATGCTTTCACTACAAAGCCACTTCAAAGATTAAGTGATGCTACAGCACCGTGTCACTTTTTTTCCCTCCTTGTTGTATTCCTTTATCAACCTTTCTCCTATCTCGTGAAATGTAAATCTAATGTGGTGTAAACACGGTGCCCAATTTCAGGCAGTGAGTTCACAATGATCCTCCAAATAACGGTACAAATAAAGAGTGCATCACTCGCACCGGTCCTCGTGGCTCCCGGTCCGTACATCCTTCATTGCAGCGAAGCCACAGGGAACACGAGCAAAGCGATTGAGGTTGTCCATAATGGTGCGACCTGCCTCCAGGTAGTAAGGGTCTCCTGTGGCCTGGGAGAGCAAGAGGGGAGTAGTGTGATCACAACACAAGAAAGGCACATCAGTGATGAAGAAAACAACAGGATAACTTTCAAAAGAAACATACTCGGGGCTTTGTCATTTTGCGGTGTATTAAACTGTGTTACTGTGCACATAACTGTGTATGTTGAAGGAAACTTAATTGCTAGAAAAGTGGTGAGTGTTTCTGAGAAACTGGGTAAATTCTCACACACCTAAAGATATGCAAGAAGCTTGGAGGGGGGTAAAAAAAAGAAAGTTCAACAAACTACTGCATGCTATTAGATATTTAAATCCGTGCCGTGAAAGTGAAAAGAGGACGTCTGCATTATGTCAGACTACTTGATAAATTACCTTGTAAAGGAAATAGGTGCTCTCTGCAAATTCAGGTCTCAGGGGATGTTGGGCCCAGTGTACCCTGAAATCAGTAGTGAAGGCCTGGGGACAAGCAGAGAAGGACAAAAGGGGTCAGCACACTCATACCAAGCACTGCAATTAGAATAGACAGACAAAAGTAAAATGCAGGTGTGCACCATTAAATGCAACTTTGTTCACTTCAAACTGTTTTAGTTGGCAGCATAAATCATTATTGGGCTATCTGACTGAACGCTCAAATGACGCTGAGCACATAAAGCCAAAAATGTGGAATTTTAAAGGCGGGACACAGTAAGACTACCTCTGGGAGGAAGTTGTGTTTTTTGGTAACTTGGTACAACATCTCATGCGTCTCGATGGCAGGGCGGATATCTCCCTTCAGCACCTGGGACGTGCGAAATATGAGCCGTGTTACTGAAATATCATATAAAGAAAGGAAACGCTTCGATTCACAGGATCTAATCGGACCTGTAATCCAGGGAAGAAGGCCAGCAGAGAGTCCATCCAGGTGCGAGCAGGAAGCAGAGGTTTATGGATGTGGACATCCAACAGCAGAGGAGGCTGGCTAATGTACTTCATAATAGATGCGTAGTGCTAAATGGGAGAGACAGTGGATAAACCAAAGATAAGGTACTATAAAATTAAACAGAAGAGACTAAATTTTGTAGACAGTTGAATTAATTATTGGCTGATAAACTGTGATATGATTTGTTGAGACTTTGGCAAACCAATCCACCAAAAAGAGAAGAGAAAATTTAAATAAAGAAATCTGGCAAATAAAATAGCTAAAACTTTTCTTACTTGGATCAAATTATTTTCCTGAGTAAAACCTAATATGAACAATGACCTTGGTGTTGAAGGACTTAGCTGAAGTGCATAATCTTTAAACAGTAACACTGCTTCATGTGGGAGATGTCATTTCACTGTAACAAATGAAGCATCAGATTACTCAGGCAAAGTGTGTGTGTGTGTGTGTGTTTACAATATTGAACCGCTCCAGAAACAGGTCATCTCCCAAGAGGATGTAGGCCTTTAGCAGGTATTCGTAATATGAATCAATTCCGGCGCCGACGCCACTGTCTGGAAGCATAAATCATGACTTCATAAGATTAGAGAAATCAGGGGATAAACAAGTGTCCAAAATCTTAACGTACATGAAATCACATTTTCTATTTTCTTCCTTCACTAACAACCACTTTACTGTACCAGACTTATCCCTTCATCTGTCCTGTTCATCTTCCACTTCCTTCACCATCCTGACTTTTCAATCACGAGTCCAACCCCCCTCCCTCTAGCTGCTGCTCTCACCTCTTCTGACCCACTCTCCAGAGTGGATGTTGATGGTGGTTCCCACCAGATTGCTGTTTCTCTGCCTCTTCTCCCACAGAAAGTCCAGGGCTCTCCGGGCATGGGCCTGTGTGTGTGTGTGTGTGTGAGTGCGTTTGAGAGGAAGGGTACATTATTGATTAACAAAGTAAAAAAAAAAAAAAAAATCAATCTGCAGCAGCTCTCCAGTGTTTGAAGGATTACAGAAACTGACTCGGTGCTTACTCAGCAGTTTACTGCTGCCAGTAAATTAAACAGTGTGAAGCACAGAGACAGAAAAATTACAAAACTTTTTATTTATGATTTCCTAAATTTTACATCTTATCCACTTGAATAGAATGCAGATTTTTTTTTAACCGCATATATCAAGAAGATGAGATCTGGGAGATTTAGTGTTTAAGTTTACAGGCGCAGATGACAAATGAAGGATGGCGGAATCTTATTTGGCTGAATGACAATATGGTTATGCTTACTGGAATAGTTAACAGAGTCGCCACTAAAATTATTAGTAACGCCTGTGCTTATACTAGTATGCCCAGTCTGAAAATGTGCAGTGAAAAATGCAGCTTTCAAATATTAACATTGTGATTAAGGTTAAAAATCTCCAGACTAACAAAGAGAAAAGCCAGAGATAACAAACAGAAAACAGAAGGGCGTCTCACACATAAACACGAGACACTACATGGCAGATATTGAATTTGCATATGATTACATGACAGGGTGGTTTCACAAACCCAAGAAACTGCAAACTAATCTCCAATGAAACCTAAACTGCATGTAGGGTGTGGCTGTTCACTACACAATAACAGCTCTTGGACAGCTGTAATCTAAGTATCGCAAGGTGATGCTGTTACATGACACAAGTAAAACAGAAAGTGTGTATAACAGCAGTTCTTCTCATGATTTAAACTGCAAATGTTAAACAGCTGGGAAAAGCTGAAGCCCAATTATGATCCTGAATTTGATAAGTGGATGAAAATGGATGGAGGGATACAAGGTAAAAGACAACTTAAACAACTGTTGAAATATGTAGCTCATCCATCCGTAAC
>VOQJ01013429.1:52571-65753 GCA_015052665.1 Apistogramma diplotaenia | reverse complement strand
GATGTAACACTAAAAATCTGACAAAAGTCTCAAATGTTGCATCTCTGTCCCACAAGAGCCAGTCATGTTGCACTGATGCACAGGTAAGGGTTACTTGATGGCAGGCATATACACTTCCATACCACAGATGGAGGTAAGTGTCTGTATGCGTTTCTTGTCTTACTGTGCTGAGCTCTGGATCGAAGCCTTAATGAAACCATAATGTTGTGATACTGTGTGCATGTGTCGTAGTGGTGTAATTTACTGGGAAAAAAGTTTTCTAAACCTCATTTTGGGGCAAAGATGCCAAACTTTATAAGAAGCTTTTGGCAGATCTGTCTGGTGATTCTTTAAATGTAGTTTTTATGTTGCAGTGACTATTAAAGTTGAGCCTCTCTTAGAGGAAATAACTGTGCAGAGATGTTGGCAAGTGGCAAGACCTGCTGCTAGAAGGACTTGAGTAAAAGTTTTAAATATTTGATGTTCTTTTCTTGAAGAAACACCATTTTTCGGCTGCAAAGCATCAACAGTAGCTTCTGTTTACCTGATTCTGTCTGTGTTGTGAGTGAAGGACTCATTCTCCCTCTTCCAGAAGATTTGCGGATAAGGAACGCCGGTGACGCGGCACTCCAGACGCACAGGATGACCCTCTGCGACGCTCGTGTTCTGCAGCTTCTCGATGAACGAAGGGGCCTTGTGCATCTCTTTGGCTACGGAGAGAGAAGGTGTTACTTAGATGCACTAAGGGATAATTACAGATATAAGCATGCCTTACAGTGGATTGGTTCACTACTTAACATTCTCCAACTCATTTACTGCTCAAAGATTTTGATTTTGTTGCAGGGCAGCCACTCCACATTTATGGAAGCGATCCACGGTTCAAATTAAAGTAGCAGCGCCCCTCATGTTGGCGTTTCCGTTTACCTGCAACAATGAGTTCCAGGTTGAAAGAGTTCTGGCCGGCTCTGTTGCTGGCGATGCAGGTGTAGATGCCCGCGTCACGGCTGGTCACCGGCTCAATGACCAATGAGTGCACGCCGTTTTCCCTCACCAGCATCTTATGGGCAGAATCGGGGCGGATTGTCTGTCCGTTCAGCTGCCAGATGAGGTCAGGAGTGGGTAGGCCGCTCACCTACAAGCGGGGAAAAGGACAGAAGACCGGCTGTGTGAATGCTTCTGAGGTTTGTGCTTGTATTTGCTGGAAACATGAGTTTATTAGCTGTGTGTTTGTGTTTACTGGGAGAATGAAAACTGTTTGGCTGCTCTGTGTCTGCAGGAGCCTGGTGGCCTGCATGATTTTCTCATGGGAATAAACTGGACTGAGAAAAGTCGCGTCTCTTTGCAGAGAAACCGAACACCTGCTTTGCTGCATCTGGCCCACATGGAAAACGAGCCAGTATTACAATGTTCAAATTCTCACAGAAATAACACAAAACAGCAGACTAAGCAGCGATAAGCATTTCTGGAAGGGGCCCAATACAAATTTAGAAGCTGAGACATTTTAAGAATGGAAAATCCAGAAAGCCTCAAATGACCTGGAAATAAATGTTTGCTATAAATATCCCTGACATGAAGGGCTCTGCAGGAGTGGAGCCTCTCGGTTTATTTCTGACAGGCACAAAAAGACAGCCTTTTTATAGAGACTTAATTGTGGGTCTGTTTTATTTTATTACATGCACCAGCTTTTCAGAGAGTTTCTAAGTGCCTCGGGCTGCAGGGAGATGAGGTGAAGATGGAAGGGATGAAGACAGAAAATGAGCACGAATGGTGGGAGCGGTGTGAGGGGAAATAATTCTAGAAAACCTGATCCCACTTAATCCCTGAAAAATAACACCTCTGTGTTCTTTCTGTGTGCCGTGAGCCATTCATAAAGTGATGAAACATCTCGTCGCCGCTAGTTTTTATATTCCACGAAGGAACCGGAATGCACGGAAAGGGAAATGCGTCCTTGGCAGCGCTGACATGGAGCCTCCCTGAAAGCAGACGCTGAATTAAAGGGCGGATCTGAAATGGCTTTTTCTCTATTACTATGATTAACATATTCTCTTTGGTGTGGGCATTCTTCTTTCCAGTCATGTCTCGCTTATTTTAGAGTCTTTGCTTTATCGCTGAATGGCGGCACGCTGCAATAACGCGCTCACCTGCAGACTATGCAGTGAGCACAGCGGGTTACATCAAAGCAATGGCTTGGTAGGGTTAAAGTAAAGATCACAGATTCTAAGTGTAACACAGGCTTGAAACCACAGGCACATTAAAGTTCACAGCTTGACATGCCATCCTAGACCAAAAAAAACCAAAAACAAAACAGTCTATAATTTGTTTGTTTTTTCTTTTTTTTCTATTTTAGAAAAAGCAACTCAGGATGGCGTCTCTCAAATGTAACTCACTTTCTCTAAAACTGTACTCATATGAATCATTTACCAGTGAAAGTGCAGCAGTGACACATGCAGCTAATTTTACCTGCAAACATAGAAAACACGAATCCATTACTGTCCATAAAACCTGATATCCTTAATGACTAATGAGTGTCTTTTATTAACTGGACGTCTCACGCTTTTTCCATCTCGTGATCGGCCTCAGACTGTTTCACTAACGAGGTCGGTCACTGCGTTGGACCCCTCGCTGGCAAGTCATCTCATTTAACTTATATATGTTATGTCTCAAAATAGAAACCTTTAAAATCTGCAGATAACTTTAGACTTCTAATTCATCCACTGTTTTAAGATCATGCCATTCAGATCATTTTACGTTTATTGCCGTCCCTGGCCTGCAGCAATAGGTCACTGAGAAAAATGAGCAGCAATCTCATAAAACATCCATTCTTGCCTCCTTTTGAGGCTGAAGGGGATAAACTTTGGAACAAGCTTCCTCATTCGGTCACATTTATTGATTCTGTGGTTTATTTTAAATGCCACCTGAAAGCATTTTAAAAACAGAGAAGCCTTTTCATAAACTCTCCCTTTCTTATTTAGTTTATTCAAGCCTTGATGGGGCTGAATCTGGGTCACCTTTGGCATTTACATCTTGGTTACAGTCCTGGCAAATGTTGTGTGGGCCAGATGTGGCCCTGATGCCACAGCATACTTGATGTCTGGCCCGTGTAACGGGGACTGAGTTGAGACGATGCCGTCAGTTGAGGCCAAATTCAATCCAAACATTCACTGTAACACGGGTCTGTCCTTATCTAAAAATGTAATTCGAAGCTATATTTTGTATAGCATATACAGTAGCATGAATAGCAGACGTGACATGAGTCGTGTGGAGAAAACCTGGGTAAGCAGAGGGAAGGTTTGCAAACTCCACAAAGACGGGGCTGGAATCAGGACCATCCCTGTGTCCGGCAGCAAGCTAACCATATTTCACATGAACACTTTTCATTTCAAAAAGAAACAGGCCTCCACCAAAACAACCCTCCACGTTAGCAACAGAGATGAATGCACAGCGTGCTGGATACTTGGTTTTGTAATGCATCGAGTTTTAATTGTGAAACATTTTGCAGCTGCATAAGTGAATTTATTATCGTTATGAGGCATTCAGCTGCCACCGGGCGACAAATAGTTCCTTCCTTCCCCTCTCCTCTCCTATCACCGTGCACACCCATGCTGGCACATGTTCCACTGGAGGTGCGTATTTACCTTGCAGTCCATTCGACACAGACGGCCTTCCTGAACAATGAGGTCACCGGGCGCCTGCAGGAAGTGGGGGCGAAAGTGACGCTCTTGGATGTTATCGTTCTCATCACCGCTGTCTCTAGACCTGGACCTCGGCCTGTCACACACACAGAGAAGACAACACAAAGGGATTAAAATCTAAGCTCTGGATTAATGAGATGTTTTGGAGATGAAAAAAACTTTCAGTTTTCATTTGCCGACTGTTAATATCTCAAAAAAAGCACATGCAACACTCCTTGAAACCTTCTCTTTCCCCTACATATTTCATTTTTCCTGCATGCAAAGTGGATTTTCTGCTTCCTGTTTTGTGACACCACAATAGTCTCTGTAAGCCCTGCACAACAGGTCAGGACCTGGAGGCGTTCTTATGACTATGGCCTATAAAAACAGTGACATCACCGCACTGCCTGCATATCAGCCAAGGAGGGAAATAAAGAGAGCATGAGATAGTGATTGTTATCTGGATCTCTCTCCTCACTCAAAGCATCTCTGAGCTCTTATTTAATCAGGGTGTGTTCATCCTGATAACAGATTACAGGTGTTTTTTATACTCTGCAAGCTGCCATCAGAATGTGTGTGATCATCTGTGCATTTTTCAATATCTGCCCTTGCATGACTGCACACTGTATATACAAGATCATTAAAGTAATGAAAACCAGAGCAGAGCTAACAGGTGTTCCCTCTCATTAACAGCGAGCTTTTCTCCCCCAAACAGACAGTTAAAAGTACAAAGTGGGATTCAGCTCACGGCAAACATTTGCTTAAATAGAAGCTTCTCGGGCTGGTTTGAATCTGTGTGGGAATGTGTGAACGAGCACAGGAGTCGTGCAGATGGTGAACAGCCTGCAACACACATGTGCCGGCTTTTCATTTTGCCTGTCTTCTCTCCGTTGGCCGTCAGCCTCACCTGCGCATGTGTCCGGGTGCCGAGCGCTGGCTGCGGCCCCGCTGGTTCACCGCCTGCACCATCATCCTGCCGGTACAGCTCACCCTGCCCTGAGAGGGGACGAGAGGAAACTTATGAGGTGATGAAATGCCACGAGCAGCAAGTCGAACTGAGAGCAGGAAATGAAATGCGAGTGTTAGAGCTGGAAAAGATAGTTAGAAATTCAACATGAACTTTTGAACCTTGCGAGGGTTTTCCTCTCTCATTCAACACCCTCTTCCCCTCCGAGCCAGAGAACATTATCTTAATGAGCGTCAACACGCGAGGCAGGCAGAGAAATGTAGGCGTGTGCATTGTTTCCTCAGCTCACCTCGGGGTTGCCTGCCAAGATGGTGTAATTGCCGTCATCGTCCAGTGAGGCCGCAGCAGTGTGCAGGGAGCAGGTTCCATCAGGGTCTCGGCTGATCCTGTAGTGCTCGCTCCTCTTGGAGATCTGCTTGCCATCTTTAAACCAGTAGACCTATAAGATTATAGAATATCAAGCAAGTTATGCTTTTCACAGACCAACTTTCGTATTAAAATCACAAATTGTGAGCTTTACATTGCTGCCATTAGGCAGACTCACTCCAGGTGAGCACTGGTCACTAGTTCTGCTCAGAACTTTAATTTCTAGGC
The DNA here is from genome assembly GCA_015052665.1 of Apistogramma diplotaenia. NCBI lineage: Eukaryota > Metazoa > Chordata > Actinopteri > Cichliformes > Cichlidae > Apistogramma > Apistogramma diplotaenia. The sequence goes on along the minus strand of VOQJ01013429.1, from coordinate 60,542 downwards.
ATTGAGTTCTGTGATCTCAGGATCATCTCTTTGCTATTTGCAGATGATGTGATCCTGTTGGGCTCACGGAGTAGTAACTTCCAGCTCTCAGCTGAGTGCAAAGCAACTAGGATGAGTTAACACTTCCAAGTCTGAGGCCATTGTCCTTACGCAGAAAAGGGTGGAGTGCCTGCTACAGGGTGGGGACAAGTTGGTGGATCTTTTCCTGTGAGAGTGGAGCTGGAGATTAACAGACAGGTTGAAGGCAATGCTTGTGATTTATGCTCACAACCTCACCTATGACCATAACCTGTGGGTGGTGACCGATAGAATATCATGGTGGATACAAGTGGAAAAAAGCAGCTTAATAAAGATTGAAGGGTCTCAGACGAGAGATGCTGCTCCTCCATAACGAAAGGAACTGGTTGAGGTGGTTCAGATATCAGATTAGGACCTTTTAGGTCATATTCTACCACAGAGAGGATGGGGAGAGATCGGTCTGTTCTTGGGCTGCTGCCCCCTGCCACTTGGGCTGAACTACACAGTAGAGGATCCCAGCTGTGATAAATATAATATTTCATGTAAACCTTCTAACCTTTGGTTTGGGGTCTCCTTTGATCTTGCAGGAGAAAGTGACCGGCATGCCCTCAAAGACTTTGTAGTGTTTGAGTTTCTGGTCGAAGGATGGCGCCACCCCCTGGCCGGCAGAGTTTTCATCGTGCTGCACATCATCATCTGATTCTTCCACTGGAGAACGCTCCAACCGATACTCGATTTCACTGATCAGACGCTGCTCAAAGCTCGACACTTTGTATTCCTAAAAAAGGAAAAAAGAAGAGATTCAGAGAAAGACTGGAGCAGAAACACTGCATTAGATTTGTGTGAACACATTGCATTTGCAAATGCATGCAGAAAGCTATCAATACACCCATTTCCCCCAATTTAAATTTTTTTACAAACTCATAAACCTGTCTTTAACGTTACTGAAACTACCAACTTTCTCCTAATTTCCTAACTCTCTTCACCCTCACGAGCCACTCCTTCCCATCATCTTCATCAATCTTTCAGCACTGCAGCTCTGAGGAAGCAGTGGAGAACATCTGCAGAGCAGCCCGATCTGATGACACATCACACAGATAATGACAGGCCTCGGGGTGCAGCTGCACAACCAGCATATATCCTCCTGAACTCGCTGTGCTGCTTGGAACCAGTCCTGAACTGCAGAGCTAGTATCAGGAAATAGTACCAAAGCGTCTGGTTCCTTGATAAAATCTCTCCAAATAATGTTTAAAAATAGTAAAAATGTGGTCTAAGGCTGCAGTATGCACCGTGTGATGACAGCAAAGTGAAGACAAACACGGTAAAACTAAATCGATCGAGCTTTGAAACATGCTTCAGTGTCTGATCCTGTTCTGGTTGAACACATCTGCAGTTTGTGTGCTTCTTTGTGTGCACAGCTTCACACGGTGACATTTTAGAGTGAAGTTAAATAAAAAGAGAAGGTGTCAATAACCTTTTGAGGGTCTCTATCAGATGATTTGTCTTCCTGTTGGGAGAAAAAGAAGTTTTGTTTGTGTGTCTCTCACTGTGCACTGAACAGGGTGAGGAACAGCTTTTTTCTTCACTTTGTGGTTTATAAAGTCGTTATATAAGAGATGGTTGCAGCCATGGTGATGTCACTCACTGGTCTGTGGAGTTCAGTGATCATCATCTTTAGATTTTCTAACCAAAACTGTCCAAGAACTACTTAGCCACACCCTAAATTTTAACCTGTTTCACTGCCTGTTGAATTTAAATGTCAGTTTAGCCACGTCCATCTCTTACAGTTTCTTGTCGTGTGTGTTTTAGCGTGTGTGTGTGCATGTTAAAACCCACCTGCTCTCAAAACAAAAACAGAAAAATTACTGAACACATGCAAAATACGACGTGGCATAATGCACTGGTGCTGACGCCTTTGCAGGCCATGCAAACCAGCTGCATCGCTCCAACCAGTTAAGTCGCTCCTCATACCAAGAGGCATTAGCACACAGAGTGTTAACACAGCTTGTGTTATGGTAATGTTTACTGGTGATGTGCATCTCAGCCATCTGTGCATGTTGCTGAAGGATGATAACGGATCACTGAGAGAGTTAAGCTCCTGTTTACTCGGATTTGACGAAACTGAAACATCTCAGAAACAGTGAAACTTTAAACTGGTCTCCCATCTTTGAAATACATAACCACCTCCATAAGGATGTGCTCCTTTCCCGTACTTCCAAGTGACCGTTTGGTGTCTAGCAGAGCCTTTGAACAGCATGTTTGCAACAACACTTCATACGAGGCCGTTTGCATAAACAGAGCTTTTTATGGAGGGCTCTGGAGGACTTTACAGTGTTTACACCCTGCTTTCATAACGTGCTCTCAGCAGTGTTTACAGTGACTCGGGGTGGAGGAAAGCCAGTGATCATGAGATAGGAATGACACCAGCCGAGTATCAGTGGACACACAGAAAGGTGCTTGTGTGGTATGCATGCAGCAGAGGGATTTGTGCTGGAACAGACGTGTTGGTGAAACGCTTCCATGCCTGTGTGACTTCAGTTGTGTGTGTGATTTTTTTTTTTCCCCCTCCAGGTGTGTGAATCCTGATAAAGAGCTACCGTACCTGTGTGACTGGCTCCTCCTCTGTGTCCTGTGTGTTTAAGACTGTGGCAGCGTTGTCAGCACCCAGCAGTCTGCGAGCCATCTTCTCTTCATAGGTTAACCTCTGGAAGCAGGGATTAATGGGGTCAGCGCGGGTTAGTGTGTGAGTCAGAAAAACACACACAATGTCACACACCATCACTTGTATCTAAGCCTTGTGTTAATATATGTGGTTCATTATATGTGGAGAAAAGATTATGAATCTCTTTGAGGGTGCATGAAAAAAAAAAAGCTCTTTTATTTTATTTGTTGGATGAAAATGTGACGCTTGTTATTCTGTGTTAACGATGTGTTACTGAGCACGCTCATTCTCTAACTTTCAATAAGAATTAAACACACACACGGACAAACACACACACCTGTTGACCATTGCTTATACGCTCCTCTTTAAAGCGCAGTTTTCTCTCCAAATCCTGGATGACCGCGTCCTTCGATCCCTGAATGTCTGAATCGGAGGCAATGCGTGGCGTCTTGGTGACCGAGGACTTCCTTGGAAATACTTTGCTAAAAGAGGGACAAAACTGTTAAAAATAGTCTTTATTTTTCATATACCAGGTGTTAAAGCTCCCTCCTCTTCCTCCATTTAAGCCCCTCAAAGGTTTGAACAGCAGGTGTGTGCCTGAAATCAAAATATTAGGGATTTCTATGATGTCACACAGAGCCAACAGTAGAAGGAAATGCCTCAAACTGAGCTTTTAGAGAAGCCTACGTGCTTGTAGGGGCTCCACTTTAACCCTGGCCATGTTTTATATGTGCATCCACCATTATAACTGTATATACATATGACAGAAAACAGGGACAAGCATAATGGGTCGCCTTTATAGCCACGGCCCCTTTGCTTTCCAGCATCCACCCTTATCTGGACATGTCCAGCTATAGCATTCCTCAGTGTGTCTTCTTATCTCTCACAACTGCAGCAGGAATGCCAGGGTTAGCAGGGGAGTTTGGGAGTGATGAAAATTTACTGGCAAACAGCTAAAGGTGGAATGTCCTTGATGGAAGGAAAAAAATGACTCCCTCCCGGGACGTCATCAGACGAGTCTAATCTACACGAAAACAGATTTTTATCAGCTAACTCAATAAGCAGAGTGCAAAATCAACAGATTTCTAAAAAATACACGCTAGCATTATTGTTTATTTGATTTCAGCACAACTTTCCCTCGTGTACTTTCTTCCCAAATGGGATGAGGGCTCTTGCACCTTTTCTTTATGTGTGCGGGGGTCTCTAGATGGCTTTTTTCTGTAAACATGCTGCATGAAAATGTAAACATGCCATCTTCCATCTTGCACCCAGCTGCCAGCAGGTTTATGCCTGAAACACACACTGTGCTGGCCTGATGCTGCTCATAACGAGCCTGACAGACTCTGTAAAAATGCTCTGTGTTTCAAAGTGTCACTTACACAGTCCCGTTGCCCTTAGGGAGGCCCATCGCATTGACTGTAGGACTGCTGGGTGTGGAAGGTGTGGAGGGCAACACTGAGGACAGGAAGCTGGAGGCAGGAGATGGAGGAACTGAAGAGAACGGCGAGGACAGATCTGAGTGATCTGGAGACATGGAGATGGGCGGAGGGGGAGGAGGCGGCGGCGGAGGGAAGTCTTGGGCCGGGCCTGATGGAGAGGACAGGTTGCTGCAGCTGAGGAAGGGCGGAGGTGGAGGAGGGAAGGAGGGAGAGCTTGGTGATTCAACACTGCCCGCCTTGGTAAAGGTGGGCATGGTGACCCTGCTGAAGGGCTTGTGTGAGCTGGGTGGAGACAGAGGGGAGGACAGGCTGGACCCGGAGGAGCCGGAGGACTGGGTGATGAATCCTGCCCCACCAGGGCTCTGAGCAGCGATGAACTGCTTGGGCCGGGCGTAGTTGAATGTGCTGGCCTGCATGGCTGTGCTGCTCTCCAACTCCTGGAAGGAGGGAGGAGGTGGGAGAGGTGGAGACGGGGGAGCAGGTAGAGGCACTTCCTCAAGTGGCTGTAGAGGTGGAGGCGGGATTTCCTGGCTTTGCTGCTCCAGCTGTTGCTGACAGTTGGCTGCTTCCTGCTGCTCCAACAGAATCTGGTCCTGCAGCTGCTTCAGCTGTGCTGCGTTCCTGTGAAGAACAACCAGAGTCATCAGAAAACGGGCTTATTAAAAGAAAAATCCGAGGGGCAGATGATAACAAGGTAACAGTAAAAATGTTACAAAATCATCTGTTTTGAGTTTATGCATGACACAATAGTGTGGTCTCACTCCAACTGTAGTCAGAACACAACTGGCAGGAAGGTTGGAGGCCAGATGTGAACATCATCGATGGAGAGTCGGAGCGATGGAAAGTCGAGTGATGTTAGCTAAGATGTAAATTATTAAAACACAAAGCGCTCTCGGGATGACATCAGCACTCGGCCGTCAGCCTGACAGTTGTCAGCAGGAGTCGAACTGCGTGAACTGTTTTTCCTCTGCGCCGAAGGTGATAGCTTGTCAGGCCCAGCGGCTTGGGCAAAGTGTTGGTATGTGTGCAACTTCTGGGAGGAAACCACCGCATGAGCAGCACAGACTGATAGCCTATCAGCCTCTAGCCTTTAACAAAGGCTTGTTAAAAAGCTCGACTGTTGACAATACATCAAATGTGGCACAGGAACCAGCTGATAAGTGTAACAGTGAGGAAAACAGCTCTGTTCCTGTTGTTCCGCAGTGTGGCAGTGGACGGACTGTAAACTGGTGCACCAGGCTGTGGAAAAGGGAAACCCCACGGTTAAGGTGTGGCTCCTCGCATTTGGAGAATGAAAGAAAACAAAAATGTAACGTCTCGGTGTCATTTTGCCCGGATCCTCGTGTATTTTCGCACAGGCGTGGTCGTGTAGTTTTCTGTGTCGTTGTGGAGGAGCTGGAGGTTAACTCCTAAAGTTTCAGCGGCTGACACACACTTCACACGCACCAGGACGGTTTTTAAAGTGGACTAAATTTGAAAACCACAGGCCCCGACTAAACTCCGAGGTGCTCTCCCCGAGGATCACAAGGAGTACGTAGGTCTTTGGGAAAAAAAAAAGGATGAAAAGTTATAAACCTTGAGAGTATACAGCTATGCACATGTGAGACTGATGAGTTCTTCACAGGCAGAATATACTGTACATCCCTATGGTGCATGCTGTCAGGAGTCCTCCAAGTTCACGTGCCCAAATCTTTTCCAGATGTTGAATAATCAGTGGAGTGTTTCCACTATTTTTCATCTGTGACAACACCAAAAAACCCTCCCTCTAGCCCCTGGGTACAGATTTAGAAATGGCACAAGTGAACATTTGACAAAACCGATAGTTGTAGCAAATTTTTGCATTATTTGTTTATGTACCACCGATAAACCGATAAAGAAAAATAGTCCATCAACAACTCATGTTGAGATGTTCTGAGCTCGTTTAAAGCTCAACATCTTCCTCCTAGTGACTTTATCCAGCCGCCCGTTCATCAGTAAGTACCTCAGGGGTTCTTTTACCCTTAGTTAGGAGGTCAATGCCCTCCCTTTCAGAGGTGAATTCACTGGCTCAAATATAAAGTCATTAATTCAAAAGCATCCATTCCACCTGGTGCTCCCCTTGCAGGACTCACTGAGCACACAATCAATTCAGTGCCGCCCCCCTCCCCCCTTTGTATACATTTTCCTTTACATGCCCCAAAGGTCTCCTGTTTGGGACTCCACCAAAAGAGCTCTTTTACAGGAATAGTTTGGCAGCTCGCGAGGCTCGCGGCTCTCCGCAGCGGTTTGATTCCTTTTTTGGCGGTGTTCTCGCAGGCAGAAGCACCCTGCCCGTCTGCTCCAGCAGAGAGGAAACGCTCTTAATTTCCTCAAAGCCTCATCCCGCTCTCCTCGACACAATGCTTTACTGCCTCAGCGGGGGGGGAACACCCCAAAGACCTTTTTAGCGTTTACCTACATTTTTGACACCCTCTTAGAGTTGAGTATTGGATTTCTGCACTTGGAAATGTTAGCATTTTCTCTTCTGTCTTATAGAGTGTGAACAGGGGAAAGTGTAGATATTATCCAGCTGTAACTTACTCTTTACTTTCTATACAAAGTAACGACTATACTACACAAAAACATACTCTTAGTATCCCTTATCATCCATGTGCAGCACTGAAACGACTTCCAGAAAAATGCCATTCAACACCAGGATTCTAATTTTACTACATGAAACTGGACTCCTGTTTAGACATTTGTATTACATTTAAAAGTGCATGAAAATGTCATGTCAGCTTGTCTCATTTGAAGCTGCACGAATGCTTTCATGTTCCACTTAAGCATTTACAATAAGTAAATGACCAGGACTCTTCCAGTCTCCTGCGACCCTGCAGCTGTGCAGCCTCCAGCTCACGTCATCCAGACCGCACTGACCACAAAGTGCATGACAAGCCACTACACAATGTCCAGCTTTTTCATCCCATCTGCGCTCCAGAAAAGCAAAATCCTTAAACTAAAAACCTGACCTGCACCTCGACTCGATGATTACAAGTTGTTTAAAATGCACTGAGAGGCAGAACAGGCTCCCATCACTCGGTCTTATTCTTTGTCCTTGCGGTGAGCGGGGCTGAATTAGGAGGGAAGTGTTCCTCTGTCGTCAAGCCAACGGCACTGTGTTTTGCTGTTCTGGTCTGAGCCAGCTGGCCCACAAAGCGCCGTGCTTCGCTGAGAGAAAACGCTCCGGCTCCTCTCTCTGTCATTCCAACTGTAAAACAGCATTACTCTTATGTCTGTCTTTTTTATTTTTTTTTGCCCTCTCTTTTTTTTGGCAGTATAAATAGGCAAAGCCATTGAGTCTTCTCATTTTCATCCTGAAAAATACTTTCTTTGGGCTGGATCCTGTCTTTATTTTTTTGTATGAAAGAAAAAGAAGGGTAAAAAAAAAAAGGGCTAAAAGGAATCTGTCCCTCCAGTTTCTTAAAGCTCAATAAACAGACCCCAGAGCAGCTTGACAGTAACTTAATTGAAGGACTGTTTTACAGCCCTGTGATGCATCAGCGTGCTAAACACTGAGACGTGCCAGATGCAGTGGGTCGTTACCAGCAGCATGCTGCTTTAATAAATGAAGACCTCAACCTTCTAAATAGCAAATAGCTATGCTTGTGCTGTTTGTGCTTCCTGAACAATAACAGAGTGCGTGAGAAACTCATCCACTGTTCCACAGACCATCGAAGCAACCTGGGAGCCATCCGCAGGTTTATCTGCCGCCCATCTCATTTGCTCTGCAGCTGGCTGTAAAAGACGGCGCTGCTTTATTAGACCCGGCCAGCTGATGACAGGAAGTGTACGAGGGGGGGGGGGGGGGGCGGGAAGATTTTGAGGGTCCGTCGG
>VOQJ01013429.1:22618-40554 GCA_015052665.1 Apistogramma diplotaenia | reverse complement strand
ATTTATTCTAGATTTGTGAGTATGTTCTTTTCACTTGAAATAGACACTCGTGATTAGATTGTAATTTTATTCCCTGCAGCTGTTCACTGCATTTTTTTTTTTTTTTGGTGGTACTTGCATGCGGGATTTTCAGTAGTAAAGCTTAAATGCAAATAAATCCTGAAAACTTATGACTTGACTTAAAGTGAGTGAGTCTAGACACTCAACCCTTAAGCTAACCAAACTGCTCGTTCTGATGATTAAACTCAATCCACGCTGATCCTCACTGCCTTTGTGTACATGCAATAAAACAAAAACTATTTCATGATAAAACTCTATTTTAAATAAACAAGACACTAGTGTAAGAGTTTCCATACTGTCTCTGTCTGCTAACAAAGTGGTTTGTTGGAAAGACGGATTTAAAAGAACTTCTGTAACCACCCCCCCCCAACCCCCCTCCCAAAAAAGCAATTAAAGCAGCAGAGTGGGATTACTTTTCAAAGTGTTCTCTAGCAAAATATATGTGACTGTATGGACATGATGACCTGCATGAACAGCGCTGAGAGCGGTCAGCCACTGTTCACACAGGCCATTTGAGAGAACAGAGTTCAGCCTGGCAGAAAGATGACCTTTGGCTAATGGCACCGCTGCTGTTTTTACTGTGCAATTACAGATTTTAAAGGGGAGAGGGCAGGAGAGGGGTGGCTTACGCAGCCTCACAGTGGGGAAGTGATAAGCTTCTAGCGGCGCGCTCGTGTTGTTATTGTGGAAAAACTCATAGAGAAGCAGCTTTACCGTAATGCTGCCATTCGAAGAAATCCCACACATAAGCACAAGAAATGTAACCCAGAGTTTCTCATGCATGAAGCTGTTGTCTGTTATAATGTACAAATGAGATCTGTAATCTTGTCGTTTTCATCAGTATAATATTAACCTCCTATTCATTTAAGACATAAAGGAGGTCACAGGTGAATTATTGTTATGATTTGTATATTAACCTATGACTAACGGTTTTCCCCGTCTCCCTCAGGTGTATCTGGTCTGGCCTGAAAAAGTGAGCCGGAACCTGATTCTTTCTCCTCCACTTTGGTGCTATTTTTGTGCTGTTTTTTTCTTAGGTTTAGTTCTGATGTGTATGAAGGTTGGAGGGATGACACCAGATCTTATAGCCCTTAGTGGGATGGTCCAAGAGGCTTCCATCAGATTAGCCCACTAAGGGTTTTAAGGCCCTCCATCCTTTTGCTAAATTAACAAAGTATACTGAACATGCTGCGCAGCTCTACAGCATCATCCTCACAGTCATATTTACCTGTAATTTTCTGCCTCCTCCTCTATACTCTCAGCTCTGGAAGCACAGAATTAACAAGTCATAACATTTACATCAACACCATCCATGAGCACGAGTCAAAGCCAGCACACATGCAGTGAAACTGCACAGTGCAATGCAAGAATCAGGCTTTACGGCACTGTAAGCAAACTCTAGTCCACATGCAGGCAGACGTGACCCAAATCATAGTCCACATATAAAGCAGTTTGCTTGTTGTGAATTACATTGTGGCTGACGGTTGGCGACTAGTGGACAGCCAGTCCCAGACCCACTAATGTAATTTTCTTCATTCTCATTGGTGTTTGCTTCAGTGGCTCAAATGGACCAAAGCTATCATCTTTAAAACTATGTTGCTAGAATAACTAAATGTGACTCTGATACAAAAATCAGTGCAGCACCTTAGAAGCCTGAGGGGAGTGAGATGCTAACCACAACTTCCCAGCTTTTAGGACGAAACTGGAGTTTTGTTACATGTCTAAAAAAGAAATGCAACCGCAAGTGGGGTAAAACCCATGCACAATAGGTTTGCTAACTGCAGACAAAACACAGGACTTTTGAAAATAAAGCCATACCATGCCCAGCCCTTATCTAATAACCATGACATCCTATCTGATCCCCACAGAGCTGTCAGAAAGGTGCTCAGGAAAAAAACACTATACTTTGTCCTGGGCTGGGCGTGCAGTGTGAGGTCAGACAGAAACAATAGGAGCCATCCAGCAAATGCCACTCCGATCTGTTTACAGGCACAGGCAGACAGCAGCTCCCAGACTCGCCCTGGCACACACTTTGCCACAGTGACTCCAACATAAAGGCAGGGGAATGCCTTTGTTCCAAAAGGGCCTAGGAGTCCACCTTTAACCCTCCTGACACAACACTATCATTTCCACCACATCTCAGACAGTCTCCCTCCCAGGAGCCCTTCCTTGCACAGATACATGGGAACATGACAGGTACTCACAGCTTAGGTTTAGGCTTGGTAGGCAGCGGAGGACCGTCCTTCCCATTGGATGGAGACAGCTTGCCTGGGATTGGAGATGAATCTGGTACCACATGGGCTGTACTTTGTACAGGGACAGAGGCATCTGTTGTAGACTGTGGCAGAGGTGGAGGTGAAGGTGGCAGTGTGGTCTCTTTAGGAAGGGTTGGAGGTGATGGTGGATTCAAGGGTGGACCATTTTGCACAGACCCTTTCCCCTTGTCTTTGTCCTCCACCTCTGAGCTCATCTGTATTGGAGGCAGCGCTGACACGCTGGGCCAGATCTCCAGCTCCTTGACCTGGAGAGCCTCAGTGCTGGGCTGAGGCAGCGTCTTGGGTGGCAGCTCCAGGAGGCTGATCTCGGTGGGTGGGGGAGGAGGAGGGAAGGCTCCTGCATCCTCAAACCCGGAGCTATCACCAGACATACCATTACTAGATGAGTCCTCAGCTGCTGAGGGAAACAAACAAAAGGAAAGTGGAATTTTTTTTTACTTTAATGTTTAGTTTTTCTTCTAGGCACCACATAGCTCATGAAGATCACACACACACACACCACAGCTGATCTGATCTGAAGCAGCAGCTGGATCCAGTCAGTCAAGTCTGATGCAATTCCTGTTTATTCAGCCTCTCTTTTAAACTGTGCGGTGAGTCCTGCTCTGTACACACACAGTTCTGTCTGTGAGTATGCACACAGAAATGTTTGTGTCCCGCTGCACACACAAATCTCACCTTTCCCTCACAAGCAACATAACAATAATACACACAAAAAAGATGGTCAACTTCTAAAGACCGACCATAACAGTGTTTAGAAATGAATGTAAACTGCAAGACCTCAGAGGAACTACCAGACCAGGGGTCGACTACTTTTGTCCAAGAGCCAGAATCTTTCTAGGCAGACAGTGTGAGGGCCAGATGGTCTTATAACGTAAAATAAAACTGATACTGTATCCTCGGTAATATATTATCATTTGATATATTCATTTCAGTTCACATTTATACAGTTTTTAACGATGTGATGTACAAGTCTTGCAGTTACATGTTCTACTCTGTAATGTTAACGGTTGTTATGGAGACACCGCTGATTATAGAAAAAATGAGCACCGGAAACAGCAAAATGTTACGTGAGAGCAACGAGTTTCTCTATGCACAAAATACTTTTCAGAAGGCCTGGAAACTTTAATTTTAAAAGAGCATTTTTAAATTTGGATCTTAAGTAATTTACCTACTTTTTAATAGACGATATTTTGCTTTGAGGCAACACCAGTAAAATCTTCAGTCCGTGGTAGAGACCCTCACAGCAAAGGAGAAAGGAGCCCTGCCAGGCCGGGGAGTACGCAACAAACAAAGCTAGCCTCACCTTCAGCTGTGTTTACAATCTAATCACCACCAATAAAAGCTGCACTTCAGTGTAGCTGAAAATAGTGACGCAGTCACATGGTCCAATCTTGCATTCTGATTGGTTCTAAGGGGCATGGATGCATTTAGGGGCAATGGGATGTGGCGTTTGGAGGCTTTTGATAATTCAGACTAGGACGGTTTATTTAAGTTATGATGGGACATGATTGAGTGGCGTATAGTACCTGCGGCTGTACTATTCTGGGAGCCAGATGGAAAGCTCTGGCGGGCCGGATGTGGCCCGCGGGCCGCCAGTTGACATTTCCTGTATTAGACAACCAGTGCTGGTGCAATGAACCAGTACTAATTCCATTGTTTTGGAAAAAGTGCACTTCATCTTTGTTTGACTTTACCTTTAAGCAACAAGATTTGGACTTAACATCAGACAAATTTTAGAGGACATCCGCTTAACTGTGTGCAATCTATTAACCCTAACTTCATGCTATTGGAATATGCCATTTTTTCAACTGTTCTCCAAAGTCTTGGCAATTGGGGGAGAATAATAATCATCATCATTCCTACAGACACATCAAAAAATGATTTAGATATTTTTTAAAAAGTACTTCTTGCTTTCCAAAAAACAGAGGGTTACGGATAAGGGTCGGGTCTAGGACTGGGGTCATCACTGATGATGACTTGGACCTCACAAGGTTAAAAACCAATAAGGAGAATCTGGGCCATCAGCAGTGGATTTCTCAGTAATCAGCCATCATTGACATGCTTGTTAACAAGTTCTTTTACTAAACTTTGAAAATCCAAAGTCTGCCAGCTTAATGGGACCTAGAACCTGAAACTACAATCAGCGAAAGCAAACAAGTTAGAGCCCAAAAAAGTCTAGCCTTAAAAATTACTAGAACACATGTAGAAAATTAGTTACTGACTGAAATTCCACAGAATTTGGGGGATTTTCATGTGACTTCAACAGTGGATAATACTGAAACCACAGCCTAAGGCAGGGATGTCAAACTCTCTTTAGTTTATGAGCCACATGCAGCCCAATTTAATCTCACATGGGCTGGATCATTAAAATAAATCAACTTTCAGTGTAACAAAGCATGAGTAAATTCTCAAAACCATTTACAAAACAGATGAGATGTCTTAAGAAAAATAAGGGCATTATCAACAGCAAGTCTCAGTTTTTCCACATTCAGTCATTCTACTGTCATCGCAAAGAAACTATTGTTGTGAAACAAAGAAATGCATCTGCACGGCAGCTTGACTTAACCATTCTGCTTCTATGTTACTGGGAGGTGACTGGTAATCTCTGTTACTAACAGGGCTGTAAAAGTAACAATGATTCAGACCTTTTGCTCGGATAAAATTAAGAGTTCTGGCAAACATTTCTGTGATATCATCTATTCCAACATTTTGCAACACAAAGCTTTGTGCAAATACACTAAAAAAAATCAAAATGATAGAAAAATAGAAAGTTTGGAAATATAAAAGAACCTGGAACTCAAACAAGCTAAATTGCTGGTTAATCAGACTTTTACTTTATAAATCTATTAAAATGTGGAGAATTTCATTGTGAGTCTAACATCCTAATGCACTTGTATATTTGCCTCAATGCCTCTATATATATGTACTGTTTTTCATTCTGATTCAGACGCACCTGGGGTGACGGTGAGTTGGGCTGTGCTGCTGACAGAGCCGTAAGGATTGGAGGCAGTGCAGCAGAACAATCCTCCGTCCTCTGGAAAAGCCTCGGCAATAACAAGGGTGCAGATTTCCTCTAAAAAAACCCCAAAACAAAACAAAAAACAGCTGTGAAAAAGGACATTTGAAGCGAGTCGAAGCTGAGAGACAGAATCATCACAGTCATGATGCACAGGCATGTTCTGACTTGATTTGTTTGTGATGAAACATAATAGAGATATCACATAGACACGGGGACGAGTTATATGCACAGCAGCATGATGATGGATATGTCACACAGACTGATGAATCACCATTCAGACGCACGGAGAGCAGAGAGAAGATGAATAAGCATGGACGTAACTATTAATGAAGGACAGACAGACACAGGTGCAGATGTTCAGGGATGTCTGAGTGATTCACAGCCAAAAAGAAGCACCTGAAATGACCTCTGAGTCACACAGGTGAAAAATATCTGACATAAATTAGAGCGTGTGTCATTGCTTATGTGTTGGAGTTTGCAGATAATGAGGCTTCAGGGACTCTATGACTGCAGCAGACGCATAGTGAGTGTTGTATGAGATTTATTGACTTCTGATCTTCTGTAGTTATGACCAAGGCTGCAGCTCAGTTTGAGTCTCCAGCCAAAGTATATAATCCATTACTAATTTTACCCACTGACTGCGGCCGGGAAGATGAAAGTCGAGCTGTAATTGATAGAGCGGCTCTGAGGCGACATACCTGGCTCAGCTGCAGATCGAGGCTCTAATTCACAGCAAATAACAGTTAGAGAGGAAGAGAAGAAAAACAGAGACATTTTGCTTGTTAACATGCACGCGCAATAGGTTTAGTGCTAAAAAATAAAAATGGTTTAGCCACAAAAAACATTCTCAATTGCCTCACTTTTCTGGAGAATACGGAAATCAGGGGAATCCAGGATCTCGTTCCCCTGGCGGTACCATCGGACCTGCAGAGGAGGACTTCCACGAACCCTGCACTCCAGAACCACCACCTGGCCCTCAGATGCCTGTGCATCCTGCAAGAGCTGCACAGAGGAAGGATTGTTAAATGAAGAGACACTGAAACAATAAGAGAGAGGAAATGAGAAAAAGGAGCGAGTGAGTGATGGGCGATAAAGACACAAGAATGAAACTTTAATGCAGAATAAATCTACTTCAAAAGCGATAGATGACATACGGAGACAGCAAAGTGGATGAACTCTATATAAAGAGCGAAGAGGCTATCAAAAAAAATTATTTTCACAAGACTTCCACTTCAAAGAACCAGAAGTCCTCTGGTGTCTAATTGGCTCCATCTGGTCTCTTGGTTTTGTGCCTCAGGCAATCAGATAATGTACCAAAAATCTGACTGTTTACTCTGTCCATATATTTCATCTTTAGCCTAAAATAAGCATCTGTTTTCTTCCAAATAGCTGTCACTAAGTGCTGATACTTAGAAAGAAAAAAACCCTCACAAGCTTAGATCATTTTGTCAAAACTGATGAAATTAGGTCTTAAATATTTGGACAATGACAAACTGAAAGTTCTGAAACAGAAGTAATTGTTTCCAGCATCTCATCATTGATATATATGGATGCACTCAGGAAGTCTATGAAAGAGGATCTTAGTGAATAATCTCAGTTCAAAATAATCCAAATTTATCTCGTGCTGGCCTCGGTGCAGCTCATTATTTCATCTGCTGTCTGTTACTACCTGTTTTATCTCCCTTCCACTCTAAGCCAACTTGCCTCTGATTGGCTGCCCCTCATAAACATGTTTGTACAGCAGGTGGGCGGGGCTTCAGTGCAACCAGAAATGCACACCACACATGCACTCTGACCTGCTTCTGGCCCTTGCGCGTATGACACCCCCTATAAATGCATGTAATGTACATCATGGCTCTGACAGTGTGTATGTGTGCACGGGTGTGTTGTTTGCTGACTTCACTACAAGCGAACATTCTCTCATTGAGACGATTAACACTTACAACATCTTCTAAAGGCGGCTGCGTATGGGGGTGAAGAAAAACAAGTCTTTTTCGAATGAAGAACAAAATGATTTAGGGATCGACTGGCTCAGTGAGAGTGAAATAGGCCTGACCCTCGTGGGTTTGGCGGGCATGTTTGAAGCCTCGATCCGTCTCATTCTGAGCACCACATGACCCGAAGCCTGAGGAAGAAGGGGTGATGGACGAGTGCTGAAGAGTCTAGGCTGGAAAAGGGTGTTGTGGGGCTCGGGGAGGAGGAGCTCTCGTCAAAGTCTATGTTTTATTTGACCCCCACTGCTGAAAGCCACAGCACAGCACACTGTTATTATGGGAAAGCAGAGTCTGAGGACAATGTTTATCAGGTCTGTGTTTGTATGTGTGCATGTATTGCATGCCTGATGGGCTGCATGTAAGGCTGTATTCTTTTCATGGTTTGGGTAATAATCCCCCTGTTCTTTTTAAAGGAAACCTTAATGGTATAGCATTCAAAAATTTCAGACAAAGGCTTCTAATTTTGCCCCAGCATGAGTTGGAAAACAGTGCTTCACGTATAGACTGTACGTAAAGGATAGACATAGAAACTGATGTCACCCATTGGTTTGTAGACTAAAGTTTAGAGGCCTTGTTTAGCCTTGTGGTTGACCCCATGATGATAGTGGAATTATTAGTTAAAGACATAGTATTTGTCAGATAATAGTATCAAAAGTGCTCCAGAGCGCACTAACCACCGGCTTCAAGTGGCCAATCAAAGAAATTCATTTTCCGGCCCCAGAGGTTGCTGCTCGTCTTTACCAGACTTAGAGATGAACTGAATTCCAACTGGTTAACACATTTGAGGTGGAAAAGGAGCAAAAAAAAAAAAGAGTCTTAACCAGAAGAATGTAAGTCCATAATGCATTCTGCACATGCAGACTTACCTTAGTGAACAGAGGAGGGCCTGATACCTCACCAGCATACAGTGCTGACACTGGGCTCTGAATCTAGAAGACAGCACACATTTACTGTTCTGGACTGATGAAGTCCTTTCAGAACGACAAGAAGAGAGAAGGAGGGTTTACCCGCTGTGGGGG
This sequence comes from Apistogramma diplotaenia, assembly GCA_015052665.1. NCBI lineage: Eukaryota > Metazoa > Chordata > Actinopteri > Cichliformes > Cichlidae > Apistogramma > Apistogramma diplotaenia. The sequence goes on along the minus strand of VOQJ01013429.1, from coordinate 32,186 downwards.
CTGAGACAAGGACTGCACCAGCGTGGTGCGATGAGGCAGCACCTCCGGGGTTTTGGGTGATGATGAACGTATTGTTAGGGACATTGAAGTAGTCTTCTTCTGCACTCTAAAACAAGAAAAGACACAAACAAAAACTCACTTCTAAGAAAAAAATGAGAAATTTCTAAACCCGACAAATATAATGCTTGACAGAAAATCGCCTACGCAGCAATTTAGATGATATCTTGGCCCCAGTGTGTAAATACTAACTCTCTCCACCACATTACTGAGACTGTGGCCTATTGTTGGCTCTTAAATTGCCTTTTTAGGGCCTAATCAACTAGGAGCAGACAGCAGACTTGGTTAGCTGCTGAAGGGTTCAGTTAACCTACTCAGGAGGTTCAAGGTTCACTAGGTCATAGTGTCAAAAGAAACATACTGAGGCATGGTTCCTGATCGGGTCTTTGATGCTGCACCTTCTCCTTCTGAGTCAGATGATGACGCCCCTGGAGTGGAACAAAATCAGAAGCAACGGTGGTTTATGCTACAGTATATAACACAGGATATTTACTTACAGGCAGCTTAACAGATTCACAGGAAGAACTGCTTTGTTGCTCTTAAATGTGCAACTCTAGACAATAAAATTAAATTATAATTAAATGTTTATTCTGAAAAAGGGAATTGGTTTCTTCTTTTAGTGCAACCAGTTTTATCTTCTAACTCAGAAAGTCTTTGTCTTTGTCTTCATTTCTTGCCTAAGTTACAATGGAGAAGCTGGTGCAGAGCTTGAGAATATCATCAGAAATATGACTGGTTAACTTCACTTTCCACTCAGGCTTCCACTATTAGAGAAATGGAGATTAGATAATCAAACTGCAGCTTCTTCTTATTCTGTCACCTGCTTTTTCATCTACCTCCATCTCTGACTGACTTCATCTGTCAACCTGTTCATCGCTATTGCAAACAGGAAACAAACTCAGTGGTGATCCCTGATGTAATCCCACCTCCACCTAAAACCCATTGGTCACTCCTACTGAACACCTCACTACTGTCTCACTGTCCTCACACATGTCCTGCACCACCCTCACATACTTTTCTGCCACTCGCAACTTCCTCATGCAGCACGTCTCCTTGCACCGTATCATATGCTTCTCTCATAAACATTTGTAGTGTTTTTTCTCAGCATAGCATATCAACGTGTCAAAGACGTTGCCAGTATGGCTGCATTTGCTTAAAACAGATGACTATAAAGTCAAGTGTAAGTACATATCAGTTCTATAATGACACACATGGGCAGCAGCATCTGTCACTAGTGGTGCTTCCGCTCTCTTTTAAGCATATAAATGACTCAGTGTCTGTTGTTATGATTTCACTTTAAAATAACAAGGTTTACAGTAATTCAGCATGCCGAAACTACTAGCTTTTTATGCCTATTTATAATAAATTTAGGCCAAAAAGGCATGTGACTCTACACTTTGTGGCAGATTTCATCATCTACATCTACAGATAACCAAAGACACAAGAGGAAGTAATGATGTCACTTTTTTATGTCCGACCTTCAATGTAAACCTCAGCAGAGGTGTTATCCGCTCCGAGGCTGTTGGAAGCCACGCAGGTGTAACGTCCCGTGTCGTCCTCGAAGGCTTCAGCAATCACCAGAGTGTGCAGGTCACCATCCCTCCAGATTTGTATGTCAGGAGAGTTGTGCAGCTCACGGCCTTCACAGAACCACCTGGAAGTGGACAAGACATCTTTGATTACCTCAACATGTTGTAGTAATAATTCACGTGGTCCATGAATTAACCTTTTGCTCTATTTAGGGGCTGCCACACCTCCTCTACCTCTATCTCATCTTATCTCTAGCATCCTCTTCTGTCACATCTTTCTTCATGCCCTCCTTCACTGCGTCCTTGCATCTTCCTCTTTTCTTCCTGCCTTTTAAAGGTGACTTTCTAATATATTTTATTAATTTTGGATTCTACTAGAGTAGCTTTGCATGAGTCACAGTTCAAAATAAACCTTATAATTGGTTTGGTGTTGCTCAGTATCAAATAAGACTCTTTTGAGACTGTGGCCATGTTTGATATTATACTCTGCCACTGTAATAGTGTACATATATAACAGAAAATAAGGAAACAGACACTCCCCGCCCCCTTTTGAGATCTGCTACAAGTTAACTTAAAAAGAAGCCTACATTAAAGACTGCAGTGTCTAGGACTCATGACTAAAATGCATGAGTCCTACAACCCATCAATCATTATGACAAATACATAAACTTAAATACATCTCTGCCAAATATGATGGAGCCCTGCCAAATAAATTACCATTAACATCACTCACACACACATGCAGACACACACACACCCTAGGCATGTCTGAGTTTCCACATCTGCCAATTGTCAGCCACCCTGAGGCACGAACAAGACGCCGTGTTACGGGAAGCAGAAACACCCTTTCCCTCTTTCCAATCAGAGGCCTGTGTGTCTGGACGGGTGCCGGAGCCCTGCACCACCTCCTTGGGGTTTTGCTAACATAGGATTTGTGTCTTGATCTGGAGGGTTGAGAGAGTCCACAACACAACCAGCTTCATCCGTCTCATCTCTCTTCACAGGGTTATGATTAAAGCAGAGCCCCCCTTCCCCCAGCTCTGTGTTACCACATCAAATAGAGGATCAAACAGCAGAGGTCAAATCAACCATCTCCTACAAAATACGCACATGCATACACCCTGCCTTTGAATCCCTTGATTTGTGGGGAATCTGTTGCTTTTATCTCCACTAATATCTCTGGGTGTCCTAGTTTTAAGGTATATCAAAAAGAGGACATCCACATACTGTACAAGCACCATAATAAAAGGAGCTTCTGTATCTCCCCTTCACCTGTTGATCTCTGCATTGGCAAGGGGAAGGTTCAGAATTCCCAAAATGCCAGAAGAACAGCTGTTACGTTCCTCCGGAGCCCAGACCTGAGAACATTCCTGCTATCTGTGAGAGCTGTGTAAAAATTCCTGACGTCGCGCTGCGTGGCCATTACATGATTTCATACACCCTGTTGTGCCAGTCAAACATCAGGGCCAACTCCTCTTCCAGAAAGCAATCAATCAGCCAAAACATCCAGACAGCACTTCATACTCTGGGATTTACACCTGACAGAGCGGGTGTGGGAGTGGGGAGGCAGATGCAGAAAGTGAATGAATGGCAAGTACAGGAAGAGAAGGTGAATGAGCAAGAGTAAGGTGGGGAGTCAGGTAGGAAAAATGATACGCCCTGTCATGACTGAGACAGATCACACTCAGCAATTCATCAGGATGAGAGACTGACTGAGGAGTGCAGAGCTTTATCACCCCATCTCTGCTTTCTCGGCCTTTTTAACACCAACCCTCTTTATAGGGTCACAAATGGACCTGTTATGCTTTTCCTTATTGTCTGTCATATTAATACTGGTACGGGGGTCAATCCTCATTTTAAAAAAGTGGCCAAAGTGTCAAATAAGGATTGCATATCTACAAATAGTCCCTGTGATCTAAGAGCTAAAGCTTCAGCCTGTTTGTATGACCTTTTGCTCTTTATAATGCAAAGAGAGAGGAAATGCTTAATATAATCATCACAAGTACAAAACTTTGGTTGCAAGCACAAAAGCCCAAACACCTGCTCAAATCGTATGTTTAGGAGGGGCAGCCAATCACAATGTGGCCTAAAGAGGGGGAAAGGAAGCTAAAATGCTTGTTTCAGGCGTAGTATAAAAGATGGCTATGGCACCTTAAATTTGCATTCTTTTTAAATGGCAACTCGTCTGGCTACAAAAAGACCAGTCTGTAGGAAATTGCCCCTGGCTCCCTTGTGACCTCAGTATACACTTTTCTTGATGAGTTTCTAAGCTCAGTCACTAGCTTTCGACCACATTGACTATAACAGTATGTTAATATTGTAAATTCACAGTTGTTCATTCATGTGTCCGTTTCCCCCCTTTTAGTTTACACTTCTTTTTTGCTTTTAGTCTTGCTTCCAATGTCTCACTGTCTCTGATTCTGTTCGGCTGTGTGTCGTTTCCCCAGCTGTCCACTTCCACAGCTGTCTCCACTTCCACGACTGTCTCCAGTTCCACGACTGTCTCCAGTTCCACAGCTGTCTCCACTTCCACAGCTGTCTCCACTTCCACAGCTGTCTCCACTTCCACAGCTGTCTCCACTTCCACAGCTGTCTCCACTTCCACAACTGTCTCCACTTCCACAGCTGTCTCCACTTCCACAGCTGTCTCCACTTCCACAACTGTCTCCACTTCCACGACTGTCTCCACTTCCACAGGTGTCTCCACTTCCACAACTGTCTCCACTTCCACACCTGTCTCCACTTCCACAGGTGTCTCCACTTCCACAGCTGTCTCCACTTCCCCAGTTGTCTCCATTTCCCCTAATCACCCTCCTGTGTGTTTATGTCTCAGTCTCCCTTTGACTTCTGTCAGAGCATCAGTTGACCTTCCCTTTGTGTCTTCCAGCTCCAGCGTTCCATTGCTCCAGTGTGTTTTTCCAAGTTTAGGAAGATTGGGTAATAGTTTTCAGTTTCTTATTTTGCACCTTATGTTAACGTTCTGTACTTATGTCATTGGCCAAATAAACAGTTTGCCTTTTGTTCATCTCCCCAACACACCGCCATGAACTTGAGGGCTCTGAAGGCATAAATAACATAACATAAATAAGGACTGCTTGAAACATGTGAATCAAAACTAATCTATAAGAAAAATAAGAAAATGGAAATGACTACAATGTATTTCTCCTCTCTGAAACAAAGTAATCATGGGAGCCAGACACCAGTGTTTAAAATGATAAGAAACAGACAGTGTGGAATGACAGCAATGAAGAACTGCTCAATGGAAGAGCAGTTGTGTCAGCTCTTGAAGCAACAAAGGGTCATCTACCACACTTCAGATAACAAAAATCTAGACTGGCTGGGATGACACAGGATCCAGTTGAGCCCAACTTTGTTTGTATAACACAATCTGAATTCTGAAAATCGAATTCAAAATTACTCTCAGCCACAGGCTGCTGTCAAAAAGCTGACATTTTTGAGCAAAACAATATGTCTGTGTGGTTTTGAAATCCATCTTTCCGGATAATAACCAGGCCGAGAAAAGGGAAAACAACTCATCTGTGTGACTGCTCTGTCTGCTGGGGATTCGCTTGGCTGGTTAGACCTCACAACTTTCTTTAAAGTCGCTCTCCGTATTAGTAGAAAATGGTTCACAATGGACTTTGCAGCCATATGCTCTACGTCTGCAGATTGCACAACACAAATCCCCTTCAGTATAGTGAAATTACTTGGGCATTTCTCGAGTGCCGTTAAATTAAACACATACAGGAAAGAGCTTGATGTAACACATGACATCATTAAAGTAATGACTATGGTTTTTGTGATGGAGGATATTGAGGCTGTCAGAGGCAGCGGAAGTGAGCATTTTGTGCATGAGTGTAACTATAGTGAACACAGGCCAGCAAACAATAGATGGATAGGTTTCCCACAGGGTGGCCTGACTCCATCCAGACGTTTCCACGCAGCAACATGTGTGAAGTCAAATTTAAAAAACAAAACAAAAACAGAATTGCAATTAAAGAATTTATTATATTAGTGGGGTAAAGTTTTTTGCCTTCTGTTGCTTTATTTCACAGGGGTCTCTCCTTGAATCTAAATCACAGGCCATGCACTCGGTAGACAAATGTAAATGTAAATTAGCTCAGACACAGAGTTTTGAAAAATCACAGAGCTGGGCTGAGGACTCATCAGCTCCTCTGAGGGTTGACAGAGCATAAACTAGGAAGCCAAGACCATCCCCAACAGGCACCACAATAAAAACCCTTATTAATCAACCTTAATGATCTACCATTATACATAATTACTGAGTAAACTCATTTAGAGGCCGACGGTAATGTTTATTTAATCCCCTCTCTATTTCTGTGGAATGTGCTGAACATCATGATGGGCCTAAACAGCATGGAGCTTTTTTACCAGCGTGGGTTGGGGGGTGAGGACTTTGCTGAGTCACATGCAGCACTGAACAAACTGAGCCACCAGCAGCCTGCTTTGGAGGGGAAGCAGGGTGTGTTAGAGAAAGCTGAGAGAAGGTACAAATTTCTTGGCAGAGTGCAGATTTACCACCCATTTCCCGTTAACACAATACTATTATAACACACAAATATTCAGAACATGCATACAAAATAGCTGAGAATGAGCAGGCTTCATGAGTAACGCCTCACCTCTTCACACACACACACACCCAGTCCCCCCCACTTGAGGGCGCCAGGCCAAGAGGGTGATTAAACATCCCACCATCACCATCAAACAGCCTGTCACCAGCTCTCTGAACAATAATAGCATGTGAGAAAGCAATTATACAGATTTCAGTGAAGACAATTGAGGCCAGATGATGGCTCAAATAGCGCTGGGTGCTTTCTGTGCTAACCTAGCCCCATGCAGAAGAAGACAGCATTCCACAGGACAGGCCAAACCAGAGGCTGTTGCCCTGGCCTCGATAGTGCGTGTCGAGGGCCACACTCTCCTCATCTGACCCTGTTGTTATTTGCCGCTGTTGATGGAAAATTTTATGAAGCAAAGCTCAGTTTCACCACAAACCCAGACAGATGAAGGCCAGAGCGCAGAGGGAAGAGAAAAAAAGAGAGGAGGAGGGTTCGATCACTAAGATGACCTTGGAGAGACGAAGGAGTGGCCAGAATGCAAAATGCACACGAGTCGTTCAGAAACTCATATATGATATAAGACAGACTGGTGGCAGCCGACTTCCTCAGAGGTTTTGGTATTCCTTCAAAGTTGGTTCTCAGTGTTGAGTTTCAAGCCTGTGGACCACAGAATTCAACCAAGGTTCAACTGGACAAGAAGAGCAGGCTGTCTTTATCCCTAATTACAAACTACAATAGAGGTCAACTGAAACTGCCCAAACTATAGCAAGCAGTGTTGGTTTTATTATCCTCCACAGACAAATCTCCCAGTTTATGCAAACACAACATAGAAAGCATATTGGGTTTCCTGTTCCTGAATGAAACAGGGTTCCAGTGAAAAGCCCAACAGCACAGACTCAATAACTCTAAATATTTCCACCACACTTCTCCTGAAGTACATTAAGTAATGAGACTCTTGTATAATATACCAATTAGCCGCACCCCCAGGTAGCAGTTTATATTTCCGAAAGTTTAATTTACCCGATGAACCGAATGTACAATTAACTTGATTTCCTAACCTTTAAAAAGTTTAGAACTCTTTCACTGATGGAATTTTGGAAAAAGTAAAAATTTTTTTTGGACAAATGTGACTAGTTGTGTATCAGTTAGAGTGACTGTTTTAGCTGTTCTCTGATTGGGGTCAGGGTTAAGTTGGGGGTGGGGTTGGGGATGAGGCCATACACAGGGTGACTTGATGGCAATAGCATCTCTGACCAGTCTATGTGTTGTTATTTCTAAACTATCAAATGGCACACAGAATGCTATGATCCAAAGAGAATTAATCCTTCTAATTTTAATCATCTTCTCATTTGTCCCCAAGCATCAGCTGACAGCTTTGGCCTTTAGATAAATATATCACACATACAATTTCATTGATTTATATTTTTCCCCAACAAAAAAGTTTGCAAAATGACTTAATTCCCCATATTTAGGATCCATTTAGTAACAAAAAGCGGACCAGTGATGTGTAAAATAATGTTGGTGACAGCAGACTGAGTAAGCTGAGTACTTTAATAGCATCTCCATTTTGCCAGATTAGTACTTTGTAGACCGCCCCTGCACATAGCTGTCTGCATAGAGACCAGTGCTATTCATCCGGCTCGGAGGATGATTTGTAGTTGTCTAATTTAATATGGCTGGAAGGAGGTGTCGTCTGTGTTTTACAGCAGTTCGTGCATGAGTTATTCATTCTGGAAGCTCAAATTGGGGAAAATCTTGCCAACTTTACCAAAGTCTATAACTCCCTGTCACACCCATGGAGTGATTTACTGTACATGGATCTCTCTCTTTACTGTATCTTGGCAGAAAGCTTGGTGGTGATGAAGCTACAGTTAAAATAGCAAACATCTAACTGCTCTAACTGGCGCCACACATATCCTTGAATCTGGTGGTGTGCTGCCCGACAGGTGTGTTGAAATTGTGTGTGAATTGTGTATATAGACTGTGCTTCGTAGACAGTCTGGCAACTTGGGTAACACCAGACAAATACAATAACTTGTAGACGCATGTATTCCAGTCATTTATTATAAAGTTTGAGGGTTTTGCAAATTACAGGACTTTCCCAGGAAAACACCAAAAGGGGAGGGTGCCGGGAGATGGCCTTAAAATGTAGAAGAAACCTGGAAAATCCAGGGTTGTGCGAATGCATGAGCTTATCATCAGATAGTATTATTACTTTCAGAATGCTAGCATACGCAAGTTAGCAATTAGCTAGCTAAGTATAACCCTACAGGGCAGCTGTCAAAGATAAAGACTCAGCCCCCAAAATCTCAAAGGCATTGTTTGTGCTCCCTCATCTGAAAATAGCACTTAGCATCTCATCAGCTAATTGTTGTGGTCCAGGTGACTATTTTAAGGTGAAGTGGGCTGATAAACCTAATGCAGCATCCCAGCATCAAGAATCATAAGGTTAAACTTACCAAATAGCTGGTTAATAGAAGGACATACAGCAAGCTAAAGATCCTTGTGCTGCCAGAGGTCTCTTCCTATTGACAGGGAGCTCTTCCTCCCCACTGTTGCCAAGGGGATTTCTCACTGTCGGGGTTTTATTCTCTCATTGGAGTGGCCTTACTTTATAATATAAAACACTTTGAGAGAACTGTTGCTGTGAATTGTTGGTAAATAAGTCTAATGACAACACTGTATAAATGAATGTTAATGTTTTAAATGTGCTAATTGTGTAAATACTCCCTCAGGGCCATAACCTGTGAAAGATTTAGTGGAGTTCTATCTTCAAGTAAAAAACATGTAAACAATTCAAGTTCCCAGGATTAAAGAATTTAGAATGACGTTCAAATTTGTGAAAGGATTTCCTCATTACAAAGTGTTTATGCTCTAGTCAAAGCCAAAGTAAATGATGTTCTTCTATGGGAGAGTCTTTTTGTTTGAGTGTTTTCATCTGGACTGAAAAATAAACACAATGGCTCAGTTTAAATGTTCTCCTGCGTGACTGAAGAACATGCATGTCCTGATTAAAGTTGATGTATGGAGAAACCCGGCTTAATAAAGAAGCAGAAGGCCTCTGTTGATGGAGCCTGGTTAATGGTGGCACGGCATCAAGGGTCAAAGTTCACTGGAATATTCCAGTCAGAAGACAGCTGCACATGACAGTCTGACCGGATGAAACGAAGGGATATTTTTCTCCAAGGAATTTTAAAGTCCGTTAACTGGCACTGTCCACTGCATGAGAGCAGATCTCAGTGTCACAGTGCCAAACAGGCAAATGGTTCAGTCTGAATCATGAATGTGAAATTCATACTGTGGTTAGCAGGAATAATAGCGACTGGATGCTAATTGCATTTGTCAGTGCAGTAATTAATTGTTATAGTGACATGTCTGTCTGTCTGTCTGTCTGTGTGTGTG
>VOQJ01013429.1:0-19770 GCA_015052665.1 Apistogramma diplotaenia | reverse complement strand
AAACACCTGAAAAGCCCCTTCCCCCCCCCCCACACACACACACACACCCCTCCCCCCAAAAGTGACTATAAAACCTGAGCTAATGAGAGGAACGGGTTTTACAGTCTCTCGATGTTCCCATTAATTACTGAGCATCTGACAGTAGGCCTCTCAGGCCCGCTGCTTTTGTCTTACTGCTCTTGCCCTCAGATGCAGACGGCAGGAAATTTTAGAAAATCAAGTCAACAACATATCGGGCTGTGTTTATAAACATTGCATTATAAATGTTACATTAGAAACATACAAACACAGGTCGACAAAGACACGGGACAAGCTTTCACACAAACCTAAATCATTTTCCGGCTCCACCACAAACAATCAAACGTGCGTATGCATTAAATCAGAGATTCAGATAAATAAATCAATAAATCAGAGACCCACTTACACACGTCCTGTTTAAAAAAAAAGAAAGAAAAAAAAAAGGTCTTTCAGGGGTCAGTTGACATCACAAAAATAGAGGCCATGCTGTCATGGCAACTCCTGTTTTTTGCTCCAAGGAGACCAAATGACACTAACACAAACAGATGCTATGTCCTCTCATGATGTCATACTGTGAGTACAATATATCGTCCCATCTGTCAAATAAATCCCGCATGAAAACCAACAAAAGCAACTTCCAGAAGAGTCCAAAAAATAAACATATCAGCAATATAAAATAAATGAGTCCACATATCTAAGGAGCAGCATGGGGCCTGTACTGGAAGGAAGTGGATCAGATGTCTAGTTGAGGTTACACATGTTTATGGCTTTTATTTTTCCCTGAAAACTATTTGTGGGTAGAAGGGACGTTAATTAACCAAAGCCTTTCCTCATGCAGTCACACCTATGGGGAGAGCTTCTGTTAGAGCCTGAGCTTCACCAAGTTTCATCAATTTGAAGAAGTTCTTTCATAACCACAACTGCTGACCTCAGGCCGCTGACTAATTTCCTCTGAAGGTACACCGTGCAGCAGACTGCGTCACCACTAATTTTAGGTATGTATCATAAATTCCTGGCAACAACAATTAGATATAGTTAATGCAATATTCAAACCGCACTGAGCAGAAGTGTTGTCATATGTGTGGTTAAACAATGAGTCAACTACTGCAATGGTGAAACTTTATTGTCTGATCCCCTCACGGCACTAAGGGCTGAAGAAAGTATATAAAAGATGGACGCAGCTCCCGAGCCGGAGAAGTGAAGCCAATGATAGACCACTGACAGACCATCCACGATGTTGGTGAGTATTTTATTAATCTGTTAGCACTAAATGACTGGGCACTGTACTTGCAAAGTTTAGGATGTAACTTGCTAACAAAGCTTGCTGCTACTACTACAGGCAACTTAGCACCCCCCCCCCCCCTCTCCTTCAAATATGGTCACTTTTGATCCAAAAACCCAACATGGTGGTTACACATGTACAAGCCCATTTTATGTGACATTACGATGGTTATGTCCATCTTTGGTACCGTCTGTGATTTTAACCCAGAATTTTCAGCTCTTCTTCACAATGTTAATTACCTGTTCCAGCTGTTTACTCAGACAAATACATGTTGGATGTATGACCAGCTAAAATTTTCAGGCTTTTTTATACTGACTGTCCAGCAAACATCTGTAGACTAAGACAAGTTAATATAAAAGAAAAAAAAAATCCCTCTTTTGCCACTCTTGCTTCAAACATGCAAACGTACAAAAACAAACGCTGGCCAGCAAGTAATGCACCTCAGTATCACTCTCCGTGGATATTTACAGCTCAAAAGCCAATTCTTAGCCACCCTGAGACACTGCGAGGGTGGAAGTATGAGGAAAGCTGATAAGACATTTCATGAACTGGATGCACATGAATCAGAAGTGAAACACCCTGCAAGTCTGCTGCGTTGAAAGCTGAAAAAGACTGGAAAGACAGAGCCAACAGATCCAAAGGCTGAAGTTGGTCTGAATGAACTCTGTAACCTCGTCTCCTCCCGCCGAATTTATGGACTTAGATCTGAGCTCACATCAGGCGCACGAGCCTGACATTAAACATCTTCCTCTTTTCCACCTCCCCTTTCCCCTCATATGAAACCAAATCCTACAGACCCCCCATGCCAACTGTCACTCCCCGTGATATCAGCCTCAGCACTGAACAGAAGAAGATGGAGAGGCAGGGATATTTTATTCAAGTCACAGGCAAAAGGCAAACGAAGGAACGAAGATGCATATATTGAGTTTCTGTGTAAGACAGTTTAACATTCGCACAGCTGTTATCCTGTCACATGTACATGGGAAGGAAGACTTGAGCTTGCTTTTATGAGTCCCATTTGACCTCTCGTCTACTCGTAAAACAACCGTCCGCACACGGAGTCTGCTCTCCGCTCAACGCATTGCCAAGTGGACAATACATGTACACGCATTTTATAGCACCAGCAGAGTCTGCAGCTATATCTGTGCAAATAATAACACTTGAGATGCACAAACTCTAATAACAGCACGCACTAAATTCCACCACTTCAATATTGTCGGCGATCCATAATTGAATTGGGCTCAACTTCAAACGGAACTCTTCTGGCAGCCACACAGGAATCCAACATCCAGGAAAAAAATAACATCTCATCAAAAGGCAGATTACTTTAAGCTGAATCTAATGGCCGTGCCTTATCAGGCATGATGAAGAGCAGAGACTCATTTAACAGGTGAACAGAGGAATGCGGCCCACTGCTTACTGTTCACGATCCAGCTGTGGAACAGACCACGAGGCCCAGATGACTCAAAACTACAAATCTTACCTGAGAGCTCAGACGCAGACAGCACCTAAGTGTCTGAGCAGTTACTGTCAGCAGCTCTCGAGACCTCACCTAAACTTGCCTGGTCAGTTTTCGTACAGTATAGAGTAGATTAATATTTTTTTTTAACTAATTTGAGGCTTAGTCTGAGTCTTCAAGCGTTACCATCTATTGTAGGCTTGATGGACTTGGTTAACAGTCATGGTGAGTGAGTGCATGTTTGTGATGAGGTCAAAGAGGCCTGCTAACATTAAAGGAGGAGGCGAGGCTTCAGTAAAGTTAAGATTTACGGCGCGCTTTCTGCCCATCCTCCTGCTGAACTCGTCTTGGATTACGATCCTCCTGCCGTGCATGACTGCAGCCTTTGTCCACAACAGACATGCTTCATATTAAATCTGGTATTCCACTTCTTCGACTGTCACTGATCCACTTATATAACTCCCTACAAATCTCCTCGCACTCTCCTCTCATGTCTTGTTTAACCCTTCCTGCACTGATAGTTACTGTGGTGGTGATTTATTGACCCTATCTAGGTTTCCCACATTACTTGAAGCAGAATTAAAATGTCCCGTCATATATTTTGCCAGTAAATCAGTCTACATGTTGAAAAATGTGACAAATCCTTTTTCATGGTGTTTAAAGTCTCACCCACCAAGCACAAAATGGGATTTCAACGTGGTGCTGCGAGTGAGCCCAGAATCCTCCGAGCTTTGCATGTTTAACCTCTGGATTAAAATGTATAATGTTTTCATTTGCTACTACAGAAAAAGACAATAGGCGTTTAGCTCAGTAAGTATTTGGGAGAGAGTTAATGCAATACTTGTGGGAATTAAAGCTGAAAGTCTGCACTTCCACCACATATTGACTGTTACAGATAAAATCCACTGCGGTGGTGTACAGAGGCAACGTTAAAAAACAAGCTTCCATTGTTCAACTGTACGTAAAAGAACTCACGTCACCTCCAGCCTGTGTGGAGGTACCTGGAATGTGTCCGTGCTGGAAGCAAATATGTGCAACTGGATAAAAACACAAGTGTGAATTTGTCACAAGCGGTCAAGGTCAGAGGTCAGGAGGCTCCTAAACTCAGGAAAAAGAGTCAGTGAGTGAGGAATGCCACTGACGTCCATCAGAATGCTTTATTACTGTTATCTCAACACGTTCACGTATATAATCTGCATTAGTCCAGATATGAAAATGGTGGAAAAGGGTGTGTGTATATAGTCTCCTCAGATTACGTGAAAGCTGCTTTGTCTATTTATGGTTACCACACGAAACCTTCTGGCAGCCTGCAGTGCACAAGCTCAAATGTTCTCGGGTCTTGAATACACCTTTGCACACGTATAAGACATATTCGCGAACACAGTTCAGTTGTCAGTATGGTGAGAACCGAGTAATACGTCAAACTGACTATCTCACATCAATGTGCAAAATCTCCATTCAGAAAAGGTAGTTAAAGTCCCGCCTTTGTTTTCATGTTTCGGGAATGCTGAGATGCCATAAAATAGTTCCCGTATCATATTAAGTTAGAGCATTACAGCCGCTCCAGGTTCTCTCATTATTTGCAGCTTAAATATGAAATGACATCATGCTTGCCAAATGTTTTCTAAAACAGCGCAGGTATAAAAATACCAGTGCTTTTCCCTTTCCACTCCTCCTGCAGAGATCAAATGAGTCCACGAGGGAGAATTTAAAATTATGGCCTTTCAGAAACAGGCCAAACAGTCAGCATTACAGCGAGACTGCGTCATGAGTCAGCATAGGGTCACCTGCTATGACCTCATACCAAGTCTGTTCCACAAAACATGGGAGGAAGGGCTACAGTAGCTGCTAGCTGGTATGAGAACTACTTCTGCAACAAGTAGCTGGTATCCCAGACCTGAATCTCTCACTTATGTGTCTGCCAGAAAGTGTAAGAGCTCCAGTTCTGAAAGGAAAATAGCTGTGAAGCCAAATCCAGAAAGTGTAGCCAAGAAATAATAAACCAAAATTACTTTAATGATAATGACCACTTCTTTCTTAACATGGTAATAACTCAGTCATTCTCCCGTTTTCTCATAAAGGCTCGATTTAAAGCTTCCCCAGCAGCACAAGAGAACATGTTACAGTACATATCTACTTTGATGATGCAAGTAAATAGATAAAATAGTAAAAGTTGACTTTTGTATCGTGTGGTTTGGTTTTGTGCACTGAATCATAACGATTAAAAGAGGAAGACTGTCATGAAGGTCATTTGATAAGCATACACACAATGACACTGCAAAACCAAATAAATACTCAAAGCGAACCTTTCATTCATTTTCAGCCTGATATTTTGTATCTATTCTGGGACTCTGCATGAGTCACACATCCATTAGTTCATCCTCCCTCTGAAACAGACACAAAAGTCCTGTAACAAATTTCACATGACTAAAATTTGCAAAAATGAACATGTTTTATATAGTATGACCTGAAATGAGTGACTGAGACCACACAGTCAACACAAAAGTGTTTACAAGTGTCGGGGCAGAAGGCCGTATATGCCCTTTCATGTCTTCCTGCCTGCTGGTTTCTCTAATCCCCTCGATCGGTCTCAGCTTAAGCCGATTTCCTTTTGAACAAGGATCTTACTGTACATGTTTGACAGCAAATTTTATCATCAGTCAATAAACTTTTGTCTCCTTTTGATGTTGAAGACGCTGCCTGGTGTACCGTCGCTGTCGTAGCCGACGTCTTTCACAGCCCCTCGACTTCCAAAAGTTTCCCCAGTGGTTTTGTGTATTTGGCTGAAACCAGGAATCCAAGGCCGGTCTCTGCCCTCACATCTCTCTTCATTCAGCTCCAAGAGAAGTTTTGAAGTGCCTTGTTTGCACAGCAGGCAGTTAGAGCAATGACATGAAAGAGCGTCAAGGCACGACACAATGGGAGATGGATTTTCTCTGTCGTCTTTTCAGTGCACTCAAATAGCGAGACATCAGTCAGCAGCCACCTGCGGCTTGTAGGATGTCTCGCACAGAGACCTCACATGATCAATTTAGTGTTGAAATGCTCTCTTTAATAACACACAGGGGTCCTGGACTGACTGAATACATTCCCTATTTCTTCATGCCAAGCGCTAATCTTGGCCCCCAAAAGTAGCCCCTTGAAGATGTTAAAAACAGGCCAAAATGACCTCACACTGAAAAAATGCCCAGGTTTGCAAGGATGTAACTCGCATGCACAGTGTTACCAGAAATGCATCATTACAAACCAGGCGTTACATAAAACACTGCGACTGAGGAGACAGAGGGCATGCTGAGGAATACCAGGCGCTCAGCACCGTAAGACTCTCCGACCGAGATGAATTGTGGTTGACCGCAGAAGACCGCGCCCAGCACCCAGAGACCAGGAATGCCTTTTCACAAGCCATCCAAAATGCTGGCATCAGCACATGCAGCACCGCCTCATTAGTGCGAGTGGACGAGGAGGTGAAGAGGTGCATCACCTGCTCGAACTGGCAAGTGCATCAAAGCTGCAGCCGGTGAGAAAGGAGCACTAAAAGGAAACGAGGCGTCCAAATTCAGCCTTTGAGGGGTTCGTTTTGAAAAAAGTGAAATGTGCATTTACACAGAAATATGTAACAGCAAGGAAACAGCAAAGAAAGGCAAAACATCAGGAAACTGGGTGTCACTTTTTCATTATCCTCTTCAACTGAGAAGATCCTGTATTCATCACATATAAGCAGCCTTGCAGCAGAGGTCTTTTTGGCAGTTTCACCTTTTTAAACAACTATTTGAATATCTTTCACACTCATACATGAAGCTGCACTTCTGTTCTCAATGGTCAGCAACCTACTGCCATCTAGTGCCCACAATCAGTAGCCAACACACGAAGGGAGAGCTCTTGTGTACATACAGAACTGCTTCAAGAGCTAAAATAATAAATAAGAAATCTGCACTCACTTTCCATCAGTAACCTTCCGTCTTACTGTATCACAAAGAAAATTACATTTGCTTTCTGCAGTACAAACATCATATCTCTCTAACCTGCAATGTTACACTGGAAAGGTAAAGCGTTTAGCTGACATCTGTTCTTTTCCACTCTTTCCAGCTTTATGCTCATTCTCTGTGTCAATGGAGCCACTGCCAGCATGTCTGGGCTCTTCTGTTTTCCTACACACTACCTTCATATTTCCCAAGAAGGTGTGAGGAGATGTAGTCTGGTGACTGAAAACGCCTCGTCACTGCATTGCCTGCATTCCTGTGCCTGGCTCCTGACTATTTATACAGCCACCAAAGAGGCCCCCTATATCCTACTGGGAAGATTCATGTCTTGGGCTTGGGGCTTTATAGCTTCTGATTACACAAACACCTAAAATCAAATTACCTGCTCAAACCTCCCTTTAAGTTGACCTGCTATGCTTTCATTTATTTGCTATACTCAATTGCTATTAGAACAGTGGCTGTTCATATTAAAGTTTCAAATATTAAGGTCAGAGCATGTTTCTGCCAATTTTTCCTACTCTTGGATCTGTGTGATGTCAAAGAGAGGGCCTATCCCTAACATCTCAAGCACACCGCTCTGGCTGTGAACCCACTTGTTTTTCAGACCTTCTGTTTATGAGAAGCAGCCAGTTAGAAGAAAGATGACTCAAAGAAGGTTGAGCTAAAACTGAGGGGCTGAATCAAAGTCCAGTTTAAGGTACATTACATATATTATTTTGCAATGACGCTCTGGTTGAGTCCAGGAATAAAAACACGAGACTGGAAATGACTTGGAGCTGAACCAGTTTGACACAGCTAGACCTTTTGGACAAGGGATGTCAAACATGAACCCCAGGAGCCAAAACTGGAACACTAAAAGTTATAGTCTGGCCCACTGGAAACTAAATTTGTATCAGATAAGATGATATTCCCACTGTAAGGTATTTCTAGACACCAATGCTTTTACCAGTTTGGCCCACTTGAGATCAACCATGAGTCTGCGAGACTTGCTTTGGATAATCTGTCATTATAAATGCAGGCAAAACAGTGATGTACTGTACAAGACATCCAAACCTTCAAGTTACATGCAAGACTGAAACCTCTGATAGTTTGTTACAGGCAGTTTGATGATTAAAAGAAGCACCACGAGATGTACAAAAAGGTTTATGTCCTGTAAGTTAATGTGCAGGAAAAGGAAACCTGAACAAATCGTTCAATATTAAAGTTTGATAGTTCAAATATGAGAAAACCTGAATTACTTCAGGTATGTCTCCGTAGTAAACAGCAAACGTGTTGCCTGAGCTGTGAGTTTGAGATATCTAGAAACAAGAGGAGGAGTGTATTTTTAGTTTTCTGATGAACTGGTACAAATAACCACATGCAAGCGGTGCCGTCCTCTCCAGAGCAATAACAGTTCATCCAGGCATAAATTAACAGTGTCCCTGCTTCATCTGGCACAGGTACCGAAGGACAAATGTGCTTACACAGAGTGGATGTCCCCCCCGACTTCAGACCAGGTGCTCTGCTTGTCAACACACGGGTGACTCGCACCCCTCGTTCACCTTATCTGTAACGGCCAGACCAGTGAGGTCCGATCCTGACAGTTGTTCTGTATAACATCACTGACACTGTGATACAAAGGATGGCTCATATAGAGAAGGTCAGTGCATTCTTGAAATATACCAAGTCAACATCTTAGGGTCAAACTGTTCTTAAAGGGACATTTTGGCCAAATTACAAAGGGCATGTTTGTTATACTTAGATATGGCAATTAAGCTGTGTCAAATACATTATACATGATTACATGTGTATGTACAGAGAATATTAGAAAATGCACTGATATCAGAATTTTTAAACTCTGTATATAAGTTTGGCATTAGCCCCAAATTTCCAGTGTCAGCCAGTTACACAGCACAGCACATAAAACCAAAACAGAGGATGTTTGTGCAAGCGAGACAGCACACACAACAGTGCTTATAAGGTAACAACTCAAGCTCATAAAATCTCTGGAAAAAGTTATGTTTCTATACCTGAAAGCAGCTTTTATTTACTATGGTTTCATCAGCAAACTTTAAATTAATGAACTACAAAACAGCAACCAGCTAAAGGAGACAGTTCTTTTGTATGCTTGTCCTAGTGGATACGAAATGAATCAGTAAAAAAAATATAGAGATCACTAATCTGATCCCTTATAATTAACATTGAATAATTAAAATTTTGAATAGTATTTCTACCTTTAATTGTGGTGAGAATTTAAAACATTTTATTCCAAGTTATTATGATGGAAAAAGAAAAGAATAAGAATAGCAAATGGATTTTTTTTAATACTTGGATAATCTTAATCTTTTTTCCTTTCAAAAAAATTTGAAATATAATACATATATAATCTATCTATATATAATTATATATAATAAGTCTATAAATATTCTCTGATATGAGAAAGTAGATGCATTTCATATCTAGGCTGTACAATGAAATCACATTGATGTAAAAACCTACCTGACTAGCGGCAGCGGGTTTCCTCGGACTCTGCACTCCAGACGAATGGGGCTCCCTTCTGCCACCTCCTGGCTCTTCAGCTTCTGGAGGAAGCAAGGAGGTGACAGAGGTCCAGGTGCTATTGGAGCTTCAGAGTTTTGGTACCTTGACAAAGCTGCAACTCCTGCTGGGCCAGTGTCTAACTGGTTATACTGGGCCTCCTCTTGCTGACCAGGAGGCAGAGAGGGACCAGCGGCTGATCCCTGAGGGACCGGCCGCTGGCTTCTTGGAGTCAGATAGCCACTATCAGGAGAGGAGGAGTCCTCCTCCATCCGTGGCTCCGAATGAGCAGAACCTTTAAAGATGGATGAAAGCTCCTCGATGAATGTGGCAGCTCGGCTGCAGAACTCTGTGGCTGAAGCCATCCGATCATTCAGCTCCAGGCTTTCATGAACCAGCCTGGGTTTATCCTGTTTATACACTGGCTGGATGGGTTTGTGACGCACAGCCTTCTCAGTAGAGGATGAAGCCTCACTGGACACATATACAGGTTTGCTGAGGGGGACATTCTGGCTGGAGGAAACATTAACTGCTGTGTTGTCATCTCGGCAAGGGGCTTTGGTCTGGTGCTGCAGGTTCGGGCTCGAGATGAGGTTTTCAGTAGTCTGCGAGGGAATAGAAAGGAAGGGGACAGATTGGAGAGCCTGCTCCTGCTCTGTAGGATTCGAGGGGCCTGGATCTTCAGATTCACTTGTGTCAGGAAAGGCCTCCCGGGCCAGGTCCAGGCTACGATTAATCTCTTCTGCACTTAAGAAGGCAGTAAGATCCGCAAAGTCTCCATCTCCAGAATCCAGCTCCGTCACTGAGTCCAGGTAGAGTTCACCGTCAGACGATGCCTCAGAAAATACGCCCCCATCACCCTCCAAAGTCGCGCCTGATGGCGGGTCCTTTAGCAGCAGTGAGATGGGGAGTGGCTGATTCCAACTCCCGTCCTGCATCCTGAAAAACACAACAAATTAACCAGCCGATTACACACATTTACACAGCAGACAGTGCTGTTTGCAATCGTCTGTAAAACGGGAAATGACAAACAGGCAGACGAGAAGGCAAACTTAGAACACAGACTTTACTATGAGTACCATTTGCTCTCACAGCCACAGCAGGCAGGATGACTCAGGCTGCTGTTGTTTGGACACAGTTGGTGGGTATTAGCAAAAGGCCTTTACTGAGGTCATGGTGAACATGACAGGCATTTTTTACTCACCACATTTCTGTCAGGACATTTTATCCTGCCCCTCTGTTCTTTGTTATACTTTCCTCACACATGTGGTTTTGTCGCTGCACAGAAACTGAGATAAATGTCTTACCTGGGTAATTTAGCACCAATTAACCTAATAAGCATATCTTTGTAATGTAGGAAAAAACCTAAAAAATACACGCAGGTGCAGGTAGGACACAAAATACTATCAAGTTCAACCCACTCACTGTGAGGTGACAGTGCTAAACACACCACCATCATACTGCCATCAGAAACAACATACACAATGTTTACCATTTCTTCAGGTAGTTCTTAGAAAATATCCAATCACCAATGATTTCTTAATACCTATGCCGAATAAAGGTGTTAATACTTACCAGGTGTGTCACTTTATTTTAAATATTGATTTTTATTTAACCAGCAGGTGAAACGCTTGAGATTAAAAATCTAATTTGCGAGAATGTCCCGGGCCAAGTTATGCAGGACTGCACAGCACTTTCATTGACTTTAGTTTGCAAAGTGAACAAACAAGAAACATTGCTCACAAAGAGATGTGCTGATCTTCAGATGCATCCCTACTGAAACCTAAGAATGATCAGCAGACAGAAGCTAAAATAACAGATGTCGATTAGTTATTAGAATAGAAAAAGGAATGAAAAGTCTATCACTTCCAATCATGCTTCTAAAAAGTTAAATTGCACACAAACTAAATGCAGCATGTGTGTCCTTCATTATAGTGCATAGTTTGTATGTGTGTTTTTTTTAAATTAGATACAGTATATCAACATTTAATCAAAAATTTCCTCCCAGCATCCTCTCACACAAACACACTTTGCTTTACATTTAATGTGTTTGAATTTGGTCCGACTGCTCCTAATATGTAGAACAACTTTATATTCTTTGGTGACATCAACATTATTATATACAGTAGACTACAATTTTTTTCTAGATTTTTTGTTGTGCACGAAGGCCCGACTGAGCCTTTTTAAACACTGCACACAGATGTCCACATGAGTATGTTTATTCCACATGATGCATTACATGTGAGCTTTTCTGTGTTCCTCCTCTTTTGAATGCACAATAAATCACTTTTACATGCAGCGACATTAACTCTACATGTACGTATGTATGTTGTGAAACTACTGGCGTAGTTACATATGAGGCGCAGAGTGACACTCGGCGCCTCATGGCGTCCTGAAGACCAGCTGTTGTTATTTTTAATCCCTTGGGCTATGTTTCACTGTGGTGCTGCAACCCCACCCTGAGCGCAGGAGAGAGGTCGCTACCTTTAAACACACAGGTATGGCTGCACTTGTTCAAACATACACCAAAGGCAATCACAATGTCCCAAAGGGGACGGTAATAGCAGCATGGTGAGGATTAAATATGAATGTGGAAAATCTGAAACACTGAGACTGTTAATGTTAATAACTACTTGTGCTGTCCGTGTTACTACTATCTTTTCTTTCTAGATTACATGTGTTACAATATTTTACATTCTCACATTGATTCAGTTAATAGAACAAATTCTTTAAAGTGAGACGGAATTGAAACACGACAAAGAAGATGTTTGAAACTGACTGAGACTATATTTAAAAGCAGTTGCACTGCTACTGTCACTGTCGGATTAAATGATTTAGGTCACACACTTGATAAACAATAAAGAACCAAATGGTAAAACACAGAAAACAGAAGAATGCGTACCTTAAAGTGTGCTGTTTGTCCTCTCTTTGCTCTCTCCTGGTTTTGTGGCTCCAGCTTTGTCTTCTTTAAGCAAGAATGAGTCGAAAAAGAAGCTTCTCTTTCCAGGACAGCAGCCTTATTGGTCAGGCAGTCAGCAGGATCTCTTGGGTTCAGGGTCCAATAGCGTACTGCCTCTGCAGTGGCCTGCGGTCCCATCTGTCCCGGTCCCTAACTGCTCACTGTGTGGGGCTATATTTGGCCCCTGGCTCAGGTTTCACAGCCAGAATACTGGCACGAAGAGATAGTGTTGAGGTAGTCCTGGGGAACAGAAGGTGGTGGTGACATTTTTACACTGAACCAGTATTTGTTAATTAAAAAACTCTAAACCCATGCTGTTCTAATACTTAGAATTGCACACTTGCTCCTATAAGCCTTTAGAAGTAGGCTTAGCACACTTAACCAACTAATCTGTGGAGTGAAGACAAATAATATACATCCTGCAGAGTCTGCCATTGTTTATCTAGCTAAGCCATCTGACATTAAAGTGACAGCAGCTTGTTAGTGTTGCCTCTGTATCCAACTATGCTGACCCAGTGACCCCAGACCCCCACTCATCTGGCTTGTCCACAGGCATGGCATCTGACAATGGTCCTGGTACTTGGATTGAGTTCAGGGTTCAACTCCAGTTTGCTGAAGATCAGTGCTGTAAACATAACAGTAGGAGATACTTACTGATATGTTATATCCAAACTCTGCTAGAGTGGAGGGAAGCAACACACAACCAGATGCTGATAAAGATATTTATTGTTCAAAAGCAAGATGCAGAGACAGCGTGCAGGGACAAACAGGCCAAATCAAAGACAGGAACAAAGCCAAAGACAGACTAACACAGTTCACAAGAATACTAAACAATACCAAATTTAAGAAACAAACAAAAAAACCAAACAGGAAACAATTGCAACCAGCTACCAGCTTCAAAAAATAAATAGAATAGCAGCAACACCCTTTGTCTCTAATGTGACTAAAAGAACAAGACTGTGTAATGGAAAGAGTAGAAGAGTGGACTGCTCCCATTAAATCATACCCAGGCTGGGCTTAAATAGGGCATCAACCAGGTGGATCTACTGATTGCTGGAGTAGACGTGAGCACAACCATAATTAACCCAAGGTGGCGCGTGTGTGTGTGTGTGTGTTGATTGTGTCTGTAAGGACTATACCCTGTATTTTAAAGATTACAGCCAGTACAGTGTGTTACACACAGACACTGAGGACCATGCAGCCTCACTTGGTCTATTTTTGGGCCACTATCACATTTTGTGCTCTCAGAGCTATTCTGGTTCTTCATCAATCCACTGATTACAGTCAAGAGTAAGTGATAAGTCTGGAAGGAATTTCCTCTGTAATAACTATCTAGTCTGCACACTCAGACACACCAGCAAATGAGCAATCTTAAATATGACTTACTCGTCATCCTGCCCCACTTAGGAATAACTCTGTAAGGTATCATTTAAAAATAACTACATTATTTAGTGGTGACTTTTACATATTACAGTTTGTCATCTACTGTATGTAAGAATAGCCCTGGAACATTTCCAGCAATCCTTTATGGACTACCATATGTGCACAACACATCACAAGCTCTTTGATCATAAATTAAATTTACAGTATTTTTACTATTGCATGGCCAGGCATAGATATCATTTACTGAATCTGAGGAAGAACAGCACATCTAATAGTAGTCAACACTTGAGGTTTCTGTATAAAGTATAATTTTGTATAATGTTAAGATACAGAAAAGAATACTCAAATGCAAACACTGGAACAGGATTAATAAACAAAAATGGGCTTTTATATTTATACTGGGCAAGCCTAATATAAAACAATAATCCAGGAACACACAAGGAGCATGAGTAACATTGGAAGCACACAAAGGACGAAAAAGGGGGATTAAACAGACAGATTCACAAGACCATACAGGGCTCACCGAACACAGGTAAAGCTAATGAGAGCGGGGCAGACAATCACAAAGGAAAGAAAAAAAAGGAAGCAAACACACTGTGCAAAAGGAAGTTATTACCAAACTAAAGAGAACAAAGGTGGGGAAGAAAACTAAGACACAGACCAAACTCCTGGAGACAAAGACAAGGAAGCACACAAGACACTAGGAATAAAAGAAAGGACCAAAACTGAAATACATGAAAGGAAAAGGCTAATGTGACAGATGGTTAAAAAAAGGTTGTTCTATAGACACAAAACAATGAAAGTCTGAGGCATTAATATACCAAGCTTACATCCAATAGGTCAAAATCTTCTGAGATGAGTTTAATACTGCACAAAAACAGATCTGTTAAAATGTGCATAAATGAATGTGCACAAAACTGTTCCCTTGTGATGCATTCCTGCAGATTTAGTATCAGGAAATACTGCTCAGCAGCAGAAACATATGCAAAATGAACATTTTTCTAGAAGTAAAATAAAAGTTTCTTCCAACACCTTAATAACTTTAATGGTTTTATTGTGATTAAATGTAATGACGATAGGTTTAATTAGGGTTACGGTTATTTTCTGAAACACCTGAGATTGACACCTATGATGCAACAACAGTATTTGTAAAAAAAGATTAAAGAATAGTTTTTATCCAAGTGTCGATATTGTCCTAAATCAAGCATGATTATTGCAATGTGCCACAGAACCTTCTATTTAATTCTTGACTCCCTCATATTGATAATTATTTATCTTCTGCTAAAAGGACTTGGTTTACCATTTAAATTACCTTGTTATATAGCTTTTTAAAAATAATACTCTGTGATGTCTATTTTGATATACACCTGCCGAAGTAGCACCTCAATTTCATTGTATATTATAATGCAATGACAATAAAAGGCATTTTGATTCTAATTCTGATCTTCAGATTTACCTGCCATAGTGTTGGTATTAGGTTAGCATTCCAGGTCAGGAATACCACTCTATTTAACTGAAAACTAAAGATTTGATTTAATAACTTTTTAAAATAAATATTCACACTTCACAAAGCCATCCAGTGACTCCCAGGCGTCCCTGGTTCTGGACCAACCTGCAAGTTTACAGTTGTCATTTAAATTTCTTCAAATTGCGTTTCTCTGTAGGTAAGTTTGTCCCTTTGCTCCCGCCGTCGCACCGAAATGATTGGCTTAAAGAAAAAAATGGCGGTGTCCGCGGAGTTGTAAAAACATCATAAAGAAACCTTAAAATTAAAATTTTAGCGGTACCAAGCAGACTGGGACTCACTGTGGTATATCATAGTTATTATATTCCCCCGCTTGTAATGTCCTAAATGACAAAAATACGATCTATGGTGATTTTTCTACGTTAGCTTGCTAGCATAATTTCGCTGGAGCAGAAGGATATCTGTCAGCTTTTAACGGTAAGTAAAGGCTCAGGTACCTCCCAGTGTTGTGACTAGTTTTGCAGATCAGCAGGCGGAGTCTGATAATAGTTTTACCTTTTAGGTAATCCTACTGCTCAACTCCAATGAATACCTATGAAAACACTGGCTCTTATTTTAGATTTTAAACTATTGAAGGCATGTTAATTTCTGATTCTAGGCTAAGTACCTTATTTAGACAGACACAAACTATGTATATTTCCTTGAGGAGAAACTACTGGCATAAAAAAAACCCTTGAGTCAGGTACTTTAAGTGCTTTACCTGCAGCAATAACATTTTGTGAAGCATGGGTGGATGAAAAGTGAGCTCAAAAGCAGCTGTCTTCAGCTCTGGCAGGTCCCTCATGATCGAAGAACAGGGCCTTTGCAACGGGTTTGGGGTCCCAGGAGGGGCGGGGTCACTCACCTCTCCTCAGAGAACAGGGGGCTCAGCTCTGGAGTTACAGGGAAAAGGTCCTTTCTGCAGGCGTGGGGAGCTTTCCTTGTCCTTGTTTACAGAGACCTGAATGCTTGTGTGTTTCCTGTTGTTTTTGTTCTCTCTCAGTCACTACTGTCAAAAATGAGGACTGGAGGAAAACCAGCTTGTTATGGTGCTTTTTAATCTCCACTTTAAAAGATTGGCTTATATTACTCCCTGAAAACTATTACTGTGGGCTGTGGAGGGGGCTGGACTTCCTGTGAATGTAATGTCATTAGAAGCCTGTTAGAATATTGTCAGCTCTTGTTCGTGTTCAAACATGAAGTGATGAAGAGTTTGAATGCTAAATATTGCAGATAAGTTATTTTTTTATCACAGGGATTCATCAGGAACAAACTGTGAAATAATTAAAAAATCTGAAAAAAAATCTGTGTATTCAAATTTTGTCAGCCACATAAAAAAGAAATAAAAAAGGGCCCAAAATTTCACAATTAGATCATTTCTAGAAGTCAACGCTATGGTGCATTGAACCTGTTCTGGCAAGACACTTGACATTAGTTTTTAGTTTTCATCAACTTCCTCAACACTAAAAAGACAAGTAATTAAATAAAATGGAAAGAAAACAACACATCAGAAGAAAATTAAATAAAAATATATTTAAGCAGTTACTAAATAATTTAACCTCGTTTTTGCAAATAACTGATTGATAGCTTTGGCTAAAAAAAGAAACTGTAATAATATTGTAGACCAGCATCATTGTGAAAAATCAATAATCACCATACTATTTGTTTCAGCTGTAAACAAACAGTTTCACTGCAGTGTTGACATAAGCACAATAGTATCATGCTTCAACAACGGCTCAGCTCTTTTCTCATTCTGACACAAAAAAAAGAAAAACAAAAGCTTAAAGTTTTTATTTCAATGTATTTCTTTCTTTTCTTTTTTCCTTTTTTTAAACATTTAACACAAGATGCCTGCCTTCCGGCAAGTAGGAGAGAAGCAACTTCCTAACCCTGTATTGTGTATGGCATGGTCTCCAAAGAGGGATCTGATTGCTCTGGCCAACACAACTGGAGAGGTAATATTAAAGTCATTATTCTGATCTTGTTTAGGTATTTATTATGTTTTTGTTTGATTTTGTTTTTTAAATACTTTGGTTATGTCTCTCCATAGTTGCTACTTCACCGCTTGGCTGGTTTCCAGCGTGTTTGGAGCCTACCACCCAGCGAGTATACTGGGAAGGAGATCACAGCAATTGCCTGGAGACCAGATGGCAAAAGTAAGGAGTGACTGGGTTTATCTTTTGCTCTTTTTAGTCATCTAGTTTGATGGAATCTTGATGATAATATATTCTCTCTTCAGTTTTGGCATTCAACCTTGGAGACACCAAGCAGGTGGTCCTGTGTGATGTTGAGAAAGCAGAGATTCTCCATGTGTTCCCTATGCAGAGCTGTGTAACCTGCATGCACTGGATGGAGGTGGTTGAGGAGAGCAGGTATACATCGACTGAAGCTCAGAAATCAACCCAATGTTATGGAATATGTGTGGAATAATGTGACTGAGTGTTTCAATGTGTTCCAGTGCCCTCAGCTCGTTTTACAGCTCAGAGGATGAATCCAAACTTTTTCTTCCAAAGCTACCAACTCTCCCCAAGAGGTGACAGCAGTATTAATACATGATGTTATGAGCAGACAGCTCCTCAGGCGATTGATTAATGTTTGTCCTTTTTTTCTCCCCAGCTATAGCACGACTTCAAAGATTTTCAGGTGGGACAGCATTTTAATGAATTTCAGCAGTTATTTAATATGTGCTTTGATTGTTTTTTTGTACCAGCTGAACATGTTTTTTTGTCGGTTTCACAGTGAAGAAAAATCTGACGAGATACTTAAACTCCTGGGGGACGTTAGGTAAACTTAGCATTATATGGGCAAACATTAGTATTTCTAATGGAGTGTGCTCGGCAAATGACTTCACCACCCCATGTTGCTTCCACTCAGGCTGAACATACTCGTTCTCGGAGGAGATGCAAGCTTTGTGGAGCTTTATGCCTATGGCATGTACAAGATTGCCACTCTGGAGGGGGTAAGGCAGTTTTCATCATTTCGTGGAGTTTTCTATTATATCTTCTGACGGTTGTCATGATATCAGTGAAAATCTGATATTGTGACAGTCTTACATGGTATACATGTAGAGCTGTTAAAGCGTGCTAGTCTTCAGAGATTATTCGGGCATTGCGTGAACTGGATATGCATCAGATAGAGTTTGTTTTTTGTTCAACAGCTCCTCTAAAGAAAAATCAAGGTATAAAGACAAAATTCTGTCACCCCTTCACAGAAGCAGCCTGTATGTTAAAAATCAGCTGTGTGAGCAAGAGTTAGTTGCAGAAATGTAACAAAATACAAAGAAATGTGCTATTAAGCCAACAGACAATGAAGGAAATGAAAAGCAATCACGATATAAAAATCTTTGCTTGTATTTCCTCTCAAATTGCTGCCTTGGCATGCATGCACAGTGTAGAAAGACTGAAATATGATTAGAAGAAAGTGAAATGGCACACCAGCTGTAACTGTGTATTATAATCTGCTGTGCTACACCATCAGTATAATGGCATTGAAGCAGTGTGGCTGGAGCTCCACATCAAATCAAACCCTTCTTCCCCACTGGGTCATTCTAAAAAAAACAAGGAGCCAAGAATGAAAAGAAAACTGGTTGAAATGGAGTGTTTAGAACAGTCATGGATTTCTTGTACACATGCGGACCTCATTATTATTTGACATTTTGGCCTTATTTAGTATCCAATATTGTCAGTATATATATGAAATGAATCTCCTAAAGTCGCCTTTAAACTGTAAATCAAACTATCTAAAGTGCACAACAATAATAGTGATGAAACTTTTGTTGCTTCATTTGCAGGTTGTGGGAACATGCCGCAGCCTGAGTCTGTCCAGTGATCTTAAGTCTCTGTCTGCAGTCACAGAGGTCAGATCTGTTGACAACAACCCAGAGATCTGTTACGTTCAGGTGAGGTGGATGACTTGACTTTCCGATCGCCTGTCGGCTCTAACCGAAATTTCTCCTAAACTGTTGTCTTCTTCTTCCAGCTGGACACAGGGTTGCTGTCAGACTGCCTGCCTGAGGTCACCAGGATGGCACGCAAGTTCACCCACATCTCCACCCTGCTACAGTACCTGCACCTTTCACTTACCTGTATGTGTGAAGCGTGGGAAGACATTCTCATGCAGATGGATCTTCGACTCACTAAGTTTGTTCAGGTTTGTAGTTGCGGTTTGTTGTCTTAGTCGTCTAAAACTATATCAGCTCACGTTTTATCCTCTGTTTTTGCAGGAGAAGAACACAAGCACTCAAGTTCAAGATGAGTTTCTGGAGCTTCTGCTCTGGGGGCAGTCCAGGTGGGACAGGACGACGTTATTGCTGCTGTTTGGATTTGCAATGTTTAGAATGTCCTGTAGATGGTAGCACTATATCTTGAGTCGGTTATTTGGGATGTGGTTTGGCCTTCGTTTGAGGTAAATCATGCAAAACTAATTTTCTTGGTATTGGCTCTTTTTTTTCCTTGCAGCCCTGAACTACAGGCTCTTCTCATGAACCAGCTGACAGTCAAGGTGAGAGCAAAGTCCTTTTCATACATTCAATTCAATTTTATTTATACAGCGGCAAATCACAACAAACAGTCGCCTCAAGGCCTACTATAATTACAGAGTAAACCCAACAATCAAAACAACCCCCTATGAGCAAGCACTTGGTGACAGTGGAAAGGAAAAACTCCCTTT